>LFJQ01000250.1:0-40607 GCA_001182835.1 Oropetium thomaeum | reverse complement strand
GTGTGCAACTGTTCTGGAAAAGTGTTTACATAGAAAAACTAACCATCTATTTTGTATTGTTATTTAATTCTTTGTTTCTTTTATGTTCATTTACTTGTAGGCCATTCACTTGATATTCTTTCACGAACCCCATTGTGGAAAGATGGTCTGGACTATCGTCATGGTACTGGCCATGGAATTGGATCTTATTTGAATGTGCATGAAGGTTGTGCCAGTGGCTGATCTTACTCTCAATAATGTTAGTCCAATTTAGCACTCTTAATAACGAAGGTGTTCTCCTTTTCTTCTTCTACACCAGGGCCGCATCTGATTAGCTTCAGACCTTCTGCTCGAAATGTACCATTGCAAGCATCAATGACTGTGACAGATGGTCAGTGAATCATCCAAGCACGGATATTTATTTTATTTAGAACGTCTACATTTTGATCTTTTTAAATAATTTTCTGTGATCCAAATGTTGATTTTTCTCAGATTTTTTGGTGACTTAAAATCACATTATGTTTTTCCTTGCAGAGCCTGGTTATTACGAAGATGGCAGCTTTGGTATAAGGTTGGAGAATGTTCTTATTTGCAAAGAGGCCAATGTGAAATTTAATTTTGGAGATAAGGGTTATTTGGCATTTGAACATATAACATGGGTGAGTATATAGTCTTCTTTATTACTATTAATTTGTAGATGCAGTTGTATCTAACTTGTATTCAGCTCATAGCTGGAACTCAGTATTATTCATCTGTTCTATCAAGCAGCATTTTTGTTCTGGTTGCCCTCATACCTATGTGTTTTATGATTCTTATAAGTCTTTATAATTGCAGTGCTTCCTTTGTCACTACAGACTATACATGTACTAGTTTGAAATTTATGAAGTTCATACATAAATGAAAAAGTATATTTTCTTATTAACCTTTGCAAAAAAAGAGTATATTTCCTAATTAGGTTCAGGTGTGGCTTACAAACCCTAAATTTCCTAATTATTATTGTATTCTTATTTTTTTTGCCAGAATAGTTCCACCTTTCTCATCTGAAGTTTCATGAAACCCAGTTAATCCGCTTAGCCCCTCTTGACACAAAAGTTGAAGTGGAAAACATTTTGAATGGCCCTTGGAACATAGGATTCATTATTTATATAAAATTGCCATGGAATATCTATGCATTATGAATATGGGTGGAAATCCAATTCATGGTTTGGTCCTTTGCAAATTTATCTTGTTGAATCTCTGTTCAAATGCCAACACCTATATCATGTGAAGCATCTAAATGTTTCAATTTATAGGATTCCTTTGTCCTAGAAACTCCTTACATGGAATTTCAGCTGAAGCGTCTTTCCTATGTTCTTGCTTCCCAAATGGACTCCATGTACACTGTTTTTTATGTTCTGTATATAAAAGGACCTAATGGATTAATTGAATAGGATTCTTGACACTTGCGTGTTCCATACAGAATGCTATCTCCATCCATTCATTCAGTCACGTCATGTAGTGCTACATCATGTGTCCCATATAGAATGTTGTCATTGATGAATTTCTTGTGTGATACAGGCTCCATACCAGGCGAAACTGATAGACACCAGGCTGCTGACCCCTGCGGAGATCGAATGGGTAAACACATACCACGCGGACTGCCGGAGAATCTTGGAGCCTCATCTGAGCGAGCAAGAGAAGGAATGGCTGACGAAAGCCACCCAGCCCATCGCCTCGAGCAGCTAAGGCTGTTAGTGCGCCATCGGGAACCTGCCGTGCGTGTTGATAAAAAATAAGTAGCCAAAGGAACCGTGCAGTTCATTCGTGGCTTCAGTCCTTGCTGATGTGGGAGTAAATTAAAATAAGTACTGAGTTGTTCTTTTATATGAAGTAAGTCGATTGTACAGTTACAAATTCAAATTAGTGCGCCAAACTTTGCTAGTGTTATTTGTATGGCGTGCGCACAAGGCTTCCCGGCAACTTGCATGGGAGGCGGCACATTTCTTTCGTCACTGCCAAATTTGAGCTTCGTCTCCGGGTCATATTCTCAAATCAATTTTTTGTCTCCGGTTCAAATCCAAGTTGCATGCCGTAATCTGCATCTATCGCTGCTCGAGAACTGTCCTGGAGAGGATTAAACTATGGGATCTGCAGGTGTGGCAGCAGACCCAGACATTCGAACATGCTCGCGTGCCCACTTCTTTATCGGCGGCCGTAGCAGCAGCGGCGGCGGCACCGACGCGTGTCGCGTACATGCAGGCCGCCGGCGCGCGAATCTTTGTGCAGGCCGCCCTTGGATTCGTGGTGGCATTTTCTTTTGTCCCCCAACACGGACACGCACGTTCATTGAAGTGAGAAGCAGACGCTCGTCTTGTATACCGGCATGTTTCAGCGTTGAATACAGTGAGGAAAAGATAAACGCATTAACCGAACGGGAAGAATCGTTAGCGTACCAACGCAACGCTATGCCAATATCAATTGATCATGTTTTTTCCTTTCTTTTTCTTTTTCGAGACCACACAATACACTGGGGTAGTACTACAAGTAGTAAAACACATGACAATGCGTCGTCATGGCATGGCCTCTGTGTGAACCAATCTCACGACGTCACACCACCACCATGATACAGGGCACGGGGCAACCGCTGTGTGCTGCAGCCGATGAACAGGCTAATTCAGCTCGCGGCACCCCGTCATCAAAACAATAGAAAATCACGAAACGTAGCAGTACTACTAGTACAGTAACGTTTAGAGCACAGAACGCACACACACGCGCATCTAGACGTCGCGGTCGCGTCGGCATTCGGGCGGCACAGTCCGGATGCGGTCCTGGTCGGTGCAGTAGTTGTAGATGGTGTACTTGTCCCTGACCCACTTGAGCTTGCGGTACTGCTCGGCGTCGAGGTCCCGGAACTCTCGCTGATCCCACCACCGCGCGCCCTGCGTGGCGCAGTACCGGGCCTCCGCGGCGGAGGAGGAGGCCTCGCAGCCATCGACGTGGAAGCCGCGGTACGAGGCGACGAAGGGCGCGCTGGCCCAGTCCGTCTTCTCGCGGCCGCCGCGCGTCGCCCAGTCGTCCGCGTTCCACAGGCTCGAGTACAGCTTCATCGGCTGGCTGAACGGGTACCGCACGCCCAGCTCGGAGCTGCTGTTCTTGAACACCCGGATCGGAACGTCGTCCACGAAAAAACCTGCAAGGCGTTCAGAGAGTTTGGCATTGCCATGGGTGACTTGATGAGGACCCGAGCTAAGCTAGCTAGCCTCTCCATGCGCAGTGCACGGCGCCGGCCTAGCTTTTTGCCGCATTGAAGCGCAAGCGCAGATGCAGAGCTTTCGGACGAAGCATCTACTACCCAGCGTGCGCATCAATGGCACATGGCAGAGGCACGCGCAAGGCGCAATCTTTTCTGCTTCCCTGCCTGTCTTTACTCAAACACGGCGGATTCAATGCGTTTTTTCAGGACTCCTACGGCCCTACTCTATACATTTTTAAGTACTGTATCTATCTTTGTTGCAGTACTACGATCCACAGCAAAATAGGTCATCTTAAACTCGTTGCAACCACTAACTACCACGAGAGCAAGAGATTAATACTTACTACTACTACTACTGGGACAATACTACTGCTGCAACGACTAATACAGCAGAAGAGGGAAAAAAAGAATGCTGGAGTGCTTACGCTATCATGTAGAGGTTCCAGAGCACCGAGTACGAGTGGTACTCCTTGGTGGGGGTCGAACCAGAGGTAGATCCTCTGCTCGCGGTCGCCCTTGCCGCCGGTGAACACGTTGGTCTGCAGGATGTAGGGCTGCCCCGTCCGGTTGCCCAGAAACTCGAAGTCGATCTCGTCGTGCTCCGAGTTCTGCGACGAAAGCTGCAGCAAACGCACGCGGCTTCAGTGCTCCAACACAATGCCGGCCGAAGCAAACCAAGAAAACAGAGCAAGCAGAAAGTACGTAGAAAGCTGTCACTGTGCCGGCGGAGTCGCCGGCGACGAGCTTCATGTGCATGCTGAAGTGGCCGAAGAGGTAGGATCCCCGCGTCTGGAACCCGGTCCCGGTGGTCTTGTCCAGCACAAGCTGCACCTCGCGCCGCCGTCCACGTACCGGATGTGGTCCGCCGCCCACGTCGGCACGTAGTTCTTCTGGAACGGCACGTCCACCGGCTTCCGCGGAGCCGCGGCGAGCGCGCCGCCGCCCGCCGCCAGGAAACAGCAGCAGCAGCGCCGGCGCCGCCACAACGGACGACGACGCCATCGGCATTGCTCCCTCTCCCTCCCCTGCTTTGTGCTCTGCCCGCGCTTCTCTTCTCGGCTTGTAGTTGTACTAGTAGATGGTATGGTGGAAGGGAGAGAGTGGGATGGACGGATGGATGCTGAGGAACAGAGTGCGCATGTGTGGTGTATTTATATGGAGGAGTAGCTCCGTCTTAGGTAAGGGCTTGCTGCGCTTTCTAGAAAGTGAATCGTATCATATACTAAACGGCTAAAAGGAGGAGTAATTCAAGAGCCCAACGATTTCGATAGGCGACAATGAGACCATGGTCTCTTTCTCTCAAACGCTATGTACTTTATGATATGATAACAATGATATAGTAACACCGTTAGAGACAAAATCAAAGGTTTCCTTGAACACTGGGTCATTTTAGTTACCTTGATGAATCAATCTAGGGAGATAGGAAACGGTGTTTATTAATAATACTTTTATGTTGCTAATTGAGTGATAAACACACAGCTAGGTTAGCTTAGGTGCATGGATCAAGCAGAACCAGCCACATGGGGGACGGGGAGGGAGAGCTTATTGTTGTGGTGCGCCAAACTTGTTGTCTTGCGCGGATCGATCGGGATGGCCCAGTGGTTATGATCATCGATGGGATCTCCATCGTAGCAGCAAAATCATATGGGTCCATTGGCGCAGCTGGACTGATTGCTCTTGCTCGCCCATGGAGGAAATCATATGGATGGATCCGCAGATCACAACTTGCAAGATTATTAGCTGGAGTAGACGAGACGAACTGCTTCCTGGGTCCTTCCTTTGACGATTGACATGACCGCTGACCACAGGTCGAGCTTGCTACTAGTAGTACAATAGTAGTACTAGAGGAGTACAGTAGATCTCAAGTTCCTGGGTGATTAGAGACCAGCTAAGCTAGCTAGAACTAGACAGCAAAGCAAGCCGTACCCGCTTAGCTTAGCTTAACTGGCTTGGATTGATGGCACAGGAACCACACAAACACACGTGAGCACTGTGCGCTGTGCCATAGCAGCAATCAGAGCAGTACTGTCCCTGGCTCCCTGTGGGCTGGGGAAAAAGATTAGCTGGTGACGTGCTCCATCTTACTCCCTCCATATTTGTTTTGATGATGTTTCAGATAACTTTCATAAAATTAAAGATTAAGTCTATTGACGAGTTTACCCTGTGATCTAAGTTTGTCTTCCAGCGTCTCGTGTGGCTTATACTTCTGTAGAAGCACAGGTTCCGCGTCTTATACTTCTTTAGAAGTACAAGTTCCGAATCGCTTGCCTTGGCCGGATAAACAAACACGGGAGGGACAACTTTGGAAGTGTGCTGCGCATCTGAACTAAGGACGACAACAAATTGCATACTTTTCACTTTGAACTGCGACGTCAACGAAAAAAAATCAGGAGGGAGTATTCCCGTGGAGCAACGCTTTTTTCTCCTGCCACGTGTCCCCGTCGGCTCGCGTGCCCCGCATTTTCAGCCAGGACGGCTCCAGATACGCAGCGTGAGCCGCAAGCCACGGCTAGTGTCGAATCTTACCAAACGAGTCTATTTGGGCATGTGTAGCTGGCCCATCATGTATTCTTCGTTTGCAGATGCGCTGATGGGTGAAACGCCGCCGCGCTGCAGGTCCGGGAGACACCGCCGTGGCCGTCGCCACGCCGCAGGATTGCGCTGCCGTGGACGCCGTTGTGCTGCAGGAACCAGGAAGCGCCGCCGTGGGCGCGCTGCGACCCTGTTCTATTCTCGTTCGGTCTTCCTCTCGACGTAATTAAGTACTATGTCTTTCTAATCTCATGTTTAGTCTTTACTAAGGAATTACGTATGATTCTAATTTTGATCATGTTGCCATGACTTATATAGATGGAGCACGAGGAAGTATATGGAGTATTTGTTGTTGCTGAAAGTTCTAAAGCTTCTTCTCCCATCCTCGAGAAAGCTACGGGTTGAATCTCCTATGTTTATGACAGATGATGGTGTCTTAGATGACACTATTGTGGTAAGCATTGTAATGTTTAAATTTTTTTAAATGCTATTTGAAGATTATGATCGTAAAATTAGATTTACCTTCAATATTATTTTTGTCATGCTATAATACTGTAGGTGGATGATGTGCATGGGACAACATATAAAAGCACCTGAAGTCGGAATGGCATTTGACTCCAAGGAAGCTGTATATGATATGTATAATTCTTATGCTGGGAGGGTTGGATTTAGCGTTAGAAAGAGTTGGACCAGACGTAGAAAAGATAACAGTATATCTCAGAAGCATATAGCTTGTAGTAATCAAGAGAACAAGAGGATCGACCCTCTCATGAAACTGTCAAGGGGCGTGCAATTACTAGGATTAACTGTGAAAGCTCGGGTTCAGTTCAGTGTTTTACGAGAGGGAGTCCGGACAGTGCAGAAAGTTGTACTCGAGCACAACCATCCTTTTCTTACTCCAAAGAAGCGGCATAAGATGAGGTCCCAAAGAAATATGACAGAAGCTGATAGGTACATGATTAGTCAGATATGACAAGCCGGAGTGAAACCAGCTCAAGTTTATGAGTACTGCAAACAATGGTATGGAGGAGAGGAGAACGTCCCTTTTACTCGTATGGATTGCAATAATGAGATTGGACGTGAGCGCAAGAAGTACTTGCCAGCCAACGATGCACACACATTGCTGGGGTACTTGAAAAAAAAGCAACTAGAAGACTCTGCATTTTTCTATGCCACACAGATTGATCATGAGGATGGTGAAAGGAAGGGTCAGATAGCTAATTTTTTCTGGGCAGATGGACATGCTATAATGTATTACGCCTGTTTTGGTGAGGCTGTGTCGTTCGACATCACATTTAATACTAATAAGTTTGAAATGCCTTTTGCGCCGCTCCTTGGAACCAACCATCTTAGGCAAACCATTATGTTCAGAGCAGCATTGTTATATAATGAGTTCACAGAGTCATTTATCTGGTTGTTTGAAACATTTATCAAGGCGATGTCCGGAAAGCATCCTAGTACAATTTTCACTGACCAGTGTGCAGCCATGGCAGCAGCCATAATCACAATAATGCCAAACACAAGCCATCGTCTCTGTTTGTGGCACATCTTTTAAAATGCAGGTAAACATCTTGCTCATGTTATTGGTAAGGATCATACATTTCTCTTAGATTTAATAGTTGTATCTATGAGGAAAGATCAATCGCTTACTTCACCGAGCTATGGAATAAATTGTTGGAGGACTATGACCTCTAGGATAATGTATGGCTACAAAACTTGTATGTAATTCGGAAGAAGTGGGCTACTGTGTTCTGTGACTTTTTTACCGTCGATATGACCTCTATACAAAGAAGTGAAGGTATGAACAATGTATTTAAGAAAAGGTTTTGTAGAAACTATGTTTTTCAGAACTTATAGAAGAATGTGAGAATTATATGTCAGTCTCCGTCAAAATGAGTTGAATGCAGATTTTAAGTCCCAGCACACTGATCCTGTTATTTACGTCAAAGATTTACCTATGCTAATGACAGCAGCTAAAACATATACACAGAAGATTTATTCAGATTTTGAAGAACAGTTTGCAGACCAATTTTCTTTCACATACAAGTTGTTGCAAACGGAGAGCACGAGTATGACATACAAAGTTATGTATACCAAAATTCAAGATGAGGCGATTGTTGTCTTTAACTCAGAGGATATGAGTATATCTTGTTCGTGCAACAAGTTTTATATTGTAGGTATGTAAAAAGAAGACACTCTTTCGTATCTTACCTTTTTTTTCTCATGGGTCTTTCGTATCTTACTTATCTTACTCTTGTTCATCTTGTTTCTATCTCACATAGGTATATTATGCAAGCACACTCTTCGAGTATATAATATAAATGAATGTTTCATCTTGTCTGATCAATACATACTTAGGAGATGGACAAAATATCTCAAAATAGAGTTTCATTCAGAGAGAAAAGTAGTTCAAGGAGAAAGTTTGAAGACCCAGGCTGCTCGTATCTCTCGGAAGGCAACATCTGTTGCATTAAAAGGTCGGGATTCAAAGGAGATTCTTGATTATTTGGAAAAAGCTATAGATAAATTTAGCTTTGGAGGTGGATGCTTCAGTATCTCAGCAGCCCAATAACATATCTGGTATGAATCTTTTTTTTCTCAATGTTGTACCGTAGGTGATGATGACATATTAAAAGGAAAAATTAGTATCCGAGTGCCTCCAATACTTAAAGGGTCAAATTTAAAAAATCAAAAAATGTACTTGAGAAGAAAAGAAAGAACAATGCCAAGTCTGCTAATGAAAAAACGTATGTGACTTTCAAATTATTTCTTTCTTTTCTTCATTTTTTCTAGTACTTTATACATATATATTATCAGGAGATGATCCGTCACGTCAATGACATCAACGAATAAAGACATTTCACATGGAATTGATCTGTTTACTGTAAGACATTACGTCATAGCTATTGGTCTTAACAATTCAAATTTATAAACTAATTTTTCTAAAAAAGTTCTTATCCGTAGGGTGCTTTTCATGAGAGGAACAATATTGGCTCGTCATTGATGGCTACGTCTTTTGCCCTGGATGGATAGACGAATTTGTTGCTTGCATTGGATGAAGATGCCACAAAGTTGTCAGTTGTTAAACCATTAAATTTTGTTGAATTAGAAGCTGCTAAACTATCTAAGGATTAGATTGTCCTCTATTAGTTACAAGAGCATTGAATACCTTTAGCTTCTATTTCCGCATTTAAAAGTACTCATGTCTTCTTTTTTTTGTGTTGGTGACCATTGACAATCTCAGTTTAAGAATGTGCTTTTCTGTTTCGTGAATCATCTATTTTTAAGTATGAAAATTATTAATACTATATAAAAGCAATACAATAGTATGATTTTTTTATTCTAAAAAAGATAGTATGATTTTTTTTAACTAATTATGCATTCTACTCTGTCTACACGGACCGATAAAACAAAAAACACTTTAGATTATGATCCTTTACATCATAAATAAATTAACACATATAAATTACAGGTCTACCACTAAGACAGCGAGTCTCAAGCCGTTCAATCGCTCAAGGCTCGCGTAGGGAACCTTCTCAGCCGTTTTTTAGCAGTACAAGGTTTGGCGCGAGCGTGCTGACCGGGAACCGACGGAGGCAAGCGGACGTGGGACACGCGGAAGGAAAAGGAGCGGTGCTCCACGGAAACACGATGGAGCACGGCACCAGCAAACTTCTTTCCGTGGGCTGTGGGCTGGCTGGCACGGGCAGGCGTCAATGCGGGTCACATGGGCGCGTGCGTGCAGACGTACAGTGCAGGGGGAGGGGGAGGGGAAGCCGCATCGCAATCAGGAGCCGTCCGTCCCTCTCGTTCACAGGGGAGGGGAGGGACGAGGGAGTGTCCGCGGTATTGCATCCGGTCGAGCCCGGCGCCGCGCCGTGCATGTGGCCCGGCAGGCTCTCCGTTCCGGTGCCGACACGGCGGGAGAGACTGCTGCTGCTGCTAGGCGCCTCGGATTTTACTACTCACTGCACTGCGCGCATCGTGGTGGTTCCCAACTTGACAGCTTATTGCAACCAATTCCATGTTCTGTTCCCTTCTGTTTTCCCTCCCTTGAGGCGTGGAGTGGAGCCATGTTTTTATGCTCGAGAGCTGCTGCACGACCGGCTCAGTTTCTCATCAGAGTCGTCAGAGCAGCATGTGCGTCCGCAGCGAAACAATGGCGGTGAGGCTGCTGTGCTGCTGCTGCATTCGTCAGTCGCAGCACAGTGCCGGTCAGCCTATGCACAGGGCACAGCACGACGGCCGGCATGGTTTTACGGTTTGACAGTTAGACGCTGTTTAACCATTGGCTGGGCCTGGGCGGTGCAAAGCTGCAGCGGCAAGGCAAAGGTGTCCCAAGATAGTGTGGCGCGGTTAACGACCGAGGATGTCGTCGCTACAGCAGGCTTATCTTTTTCTGGGTTTTTAACAGACACGTGCACTCGGGATCTCTCTCTCTCTCTGCGCGGCAAAAGTACAGTACTACAGTGGAACGGCAATGCAGCATGTGCACCCCCTGATGATGGACACAGGTGATGCCACCGCGACCGCGAGTCGGCGGCCGGCCCGGTTGCTGTGCCCTGCACGGTCCTGATTGCCGAACATGCATGCATATGCATATACTAGTAGAAAGTACTACTACTTGATGCAGAGCGCAGGGCAGGTGAGGTCAAGCTGCTACACGGGAGCCGACGGCGACCCGCGCATGTTGTCGGGCCTGGCCTATCCCCCGCCCCCGGGCCCCCGCGGCGCGCGCCCCAGCTTGACTGACGACGACCGGCAGCGCGGCGCGGCGGTGCCCGAACAGAAAAACTGCACGCGTGTGCGCGCACCTCGCCCCAGTTTATGGTCAAAATTTGTTCTTGTAAGCACTGACACTAGTGAGTGACCCAACAAGCCACACACGGACACGGCGGAGCGCGCGGCGCGGCCCATGTGCACGCACGGACGCACGTACTACACAACATGCGCGTTCCACCAATTAATCATGCTGGCACAGCCTGTAGCCGTTAATAACCGCGCGCGCGCGCCCGCGCCGCGGCGCATAAGGATCATCATCGTCGTCATCGCCGGGCCGGCCGGCGTGCCCACAGGCTTTTAATTGGCTGATTTTCTCCGCCTATACTACTCTCTACACCATACGCCCCTTTTTTCGTGTTCACGAAGTACTGTATTATTATTCATACTTCCATGATGCCTCCGGCGTCATGGATCCTCATGCGCGCGCATTTGCATTCCATAATCATGCATGTTTACTTCCAGCGGCGCACTAAGCTTCCTCGGCATCTCGGCCAACAACGACACGCACTGTTTCTTCCATACACACGTTGTATCGAGGTCGAATTATTATCTGCAGACGGATCGATGATGATGGATCGGTCGATCATGCATGCTCCCATGATGATGAATCGCCAGCAAAGCTGCTTGTCTTGTCTTGTCTCCACGACAGCGCCACGCAACGCAACTGCCATCCTCATCCATATATAGAGTATCCAGCTATCCATCACCGGGGGCCAGGGCCAGGCCAGGCATACCGGACCCAGAGAAGAAAGAGACGCGCGCCAGTCGGCACAGCTAGCAAAGAGAGAGCCGGCGGTGTGCCGTTTCCCCCGTCGCCATCGTCGACGTCCCGCGTCTCTGTCTCTATTGGTGCCTTCCTCCTCCATTGCATGGCCCGGTTCATTTGCCTGGCTCTGGCTGCTTTTGCTCGCTGCGAGCAAAGGGAGACGACGCGACGTGAAATTCCTTTTTTTTTTTTTTGGTGTTGGGCAAGGGCAAGGGGAAATTCTTTTTTTTTTTCTTTTTTCTTTTTTTTTTGACAAAGGCAAGAGGAGATTCAGCGCAAATAGTACTCCAGTGTATATTCGCTGCATACGTATATTCGTGCATGAACGGACTTGGACTGTTACACGAGTCCGGCTGCACCCAGTGTTGTCGCTGTTTATCACATCATATAGAGATCAAAGGAGCTTCGGTCGCAGGTGGGGCGGGTGGCGGCGACTCTGACCACTGATGAACTTTTCAGCCCACAGCTCGTTCACAGCTGTAGAGAATCGGACCACGCTCCAGCTCACCGAAAAAGAGAAGGCCCATTCCTCGCCGGACACTGGGCCGAAATATCTGTACTACTATTACTACTACTACTACGTTTCAAACATTGTGTACCAGCTGGTGCTGGTCTACTGTTCCAGAGGAGAAATCAAAAGAACATTCCTGGTTGCAGTCTCACTCGCTAGAGAGAGATGGACTAATGCACCATGGTACGAACGTGCAAACACGTCATTCCGTATCTACCTAACTGGTTTGATCGAGTACTACGACCGCCATACGTACGTATTTTCTATGGACTTGACTATGCAGGATGTACGATGATCCGTACCAAATTTGTCTCTCTACTATTTGGAAAATTATGTGCCGGCCCAACATATTACTACTAGTCTTCTTCTAGCTAGGTCGTCAAAAGCTAGCAGTCACCTCTCTGCTCTCTGCCACTCGTTCGTTATACGGAGTACCAATAAAACGGCTGCATTGCCGTCCAACTGGCACAGGCGAAAAACCGGAACCGAAAAACGTTCATGCATGCTCCTCCAAACCGAATTTTGGAAAATGCAGAGTAGCGTGGACGGGTCACGGGTCAAGACGAACAAGAAGGTAATTCTACACCTTCTCTTCTTCTTCTTCACCGACCCTCCTACTTAAAGCTACGATGACTACTACTACTGCTGCTGTAGCCGGTTGCTGCTGCCCTGCCCACAACCAAGACGCGTTGCAGAGAGATCTGCATCGATCAGTCAATAAAAGCATGCAACACAGCGCGCCTGTACCAGCAAAATCGGAAATAACGGAGTCAACCCGTCTTCCTCGCGTCGTCAGTCGATTCATTCGGTCAAAGGAGATCGATCTGCAGGAGTATTATTACGCCCGTAAGGAAGCAGTCGTTAGTTCCTTTCCCATATGCATCAAGCCGTCCGTCTCGATAAGGTTTGCCGCTCGTCGGCGCCACACACGCCTTTACAGCTGTTTACCTTCTCCGTTCCAAACCAGAATTCATTTTAGACAATGACCAACAACTTATTTAAAATAAACTCTATTTTAAAGCGGAGGGAATATGTTACGAACAAGTGTGCTGATAGCAGTACGTGTAGCATATGCTTTTTATTTACTGTATGCTAGCATGTATTCTTCACGTTTCCTTTTTTTGGTATACTATAGAAAGTGTGGAAAGAAGACCACCTGGGACTACCGAAATATTATTTGGTTCCTCCTATTGTTTAAGAAACAGAGCGATTCCTTCTTCAACACATGTTATATCTTCCTTCAATTCAACTTGTAGAAAAAGTTGTGCTAGTAGGGAAGGACGGACGGATGGAAATTGGAATGGAACAAAACCAAGCAGAGCACCCGCCAAGGTTGAATTCTTGGGCGGCTCTTCCATAGTTCCATTCCAGCTGACTGCAACAATTCGTCCATTCTCCATCGGCCGCGTTCCGAGGTCTGACGATGCTCCTCCTCTCTCTGCTGTCCAGCTCATGGCCATGGGTCCTGCATGCGCCCATGGTATGGTATGAGACCACGGCGGATTATATCCGAACTGCTCCCCGGCCGGGAACGGAACAAAACAAAGGCGGCCGCATTCACCACGTCGTCGATCGTCACCGCGTTAACATCTATCCGTGCTTCATTATTTCGCGCATGTGGATGAGAAAATGGAGTCCAAAATATAATAAGACAGGTCGTCATCAGATTCTCAGCCGACAGCTGCTTGAGAGACGTAATACTACGACTGAGCCGGAAACTCGGTCTCTCGCATACAGATGTAACCAGTTACAGTATTACTTACTTCCTCGCAGCTCCTTTTTTTTTTTCGCGGAAATACTTCCTCAGAGCTCTATGTCAACCTAGCTAGCTACGATTTTATTGTCGGCTTATTACTTTCTCCGTTTTTTAAATATACTCATAGCCGACTTTAATCGTGAACTTTAACCATTCATCTTATTAAAAAAGCATAAAAATATTATATATTTTAGTATGATTCAATTTATCATTAAAACTTTTTAAAACATGACTTTTTATTTATATATTTAAATAAATTTTTTAAATAAGACAAATGATCAAAATTAACTGTAACTATATTTAAAAAATGAAGGTAGTACTACTTCCGACGTAATTTTTAACTGAGGCCGGTTCCAGCAAGACGAAGCTGGCTTCCATTTATGTGACTGAACAATTCGTTGCTTAATTGGTTTAGTGGTGCTCTGTTGACAAACTGACGTGAAAACCCCGCGCGGAGGTGTTAAGCATTATTCGCGACAAAATCGCCAAAGAAATTAAGCCTCCAAAACGCACATTTACAGATGTATGTTATTTCCAATCCATCAATTAAATAGGATCGTCATATAATTAAGTGCCCCGGTGACCAAGTCTTAATTAAATACTAACAATATTACCAAAAGCATGATAAAGTAGTAAGTCCACAAGCTGTCATAAACATGTGTTGAGTGGTCTGTCATAGGTGCTGAGGCGCATCTTTCATGTTGAATTTCATTCATTCATTCATATGTCAAAAGGCACAACAGCTTTTTTTGTTGGAAATTATTATATATAGTTTCAACATGCTCACTTTCCAGTACTCATGACTATGAAAGTACACGATTCATTGAGAAGTTTGATTGGCACAAAGATAGCTAGACTGATTTCATGACTTCATGAATCCTAATTAAACAGAACAGAGAGGTTATAAGGACAGGCAAGTGAGTAATTCTTTATAGCTGCTCGAAAGTTTTGTACTTTAAAAACAATTGCTCCATCCTGCAGCCCTTTTCCTTTTATAATTAAAGGTTAGACGATGCTAATTTTTTTTCAAGGGAGAATGTTGCAACGTAGAAAGCTATAAATAATTATGTACTACAAAACTAGTTTAATTATTGGGTTATTAACAATCCTAAAACTAGAAGGGCAGCTCTGCCACAGCTGTAAACTAAAACTGTTGCCTTGTGATTATAATTAAGGTCACATATATTCAAGTAAACATATACATATTTATGATAGAGGCATACGACAAACAACCGCTTCTTAACTTGATTGGGCCTCCTCCATTACTCTAATAAGTCCACTATCTATATATAGATTACTACTAGCTCGTAACTAATTAGCAATGATAGTGTCATCATGTATTTTTGTCTCCCATTTATGGTACCGATGATGGTGATCCAGATACAGACTATGACTACTCATTTTGGCATAATTATGATCAAATGAAATCACGTAGCAATATTTAGGACCGAATGGATGAATTATAGAGAAACGAAAAGAGTCAGTCCACCTAGATCTGCTGAACACTCATACCTATCAACTAAGCATTTTCTAACGAACAGCTTACCTCCATTAATTTCTAGATAGTCTTCAGTAGCAATAATAAGGAGGGTTCGTTAGCATGGTATATAATTGGGCAACGTCACTGAAATTACAATTTGTGGGTTGAGGACCTGTAAGTATTAGTGGTACTGATGAATTGTGCATATCCCTATAATTAGAGAAAATTCCTTGTGAGCCACTGAAAAATATCATGTTTTCTTCTCAGCCACTAGAAAAGTGTTATTCCCTTTGTACCCCTGCTACAAATTTTTTCTTCCTTCTATGTCACTCTGTGCTTTTCAAACAAAGATTAATGTTTTTACTGTATTTCTCAACATTAAAAATATAAATCATAAATGAATTTGAAAACTTGCCAATAACAAAAGTTGTTCTTAACATTTTTGTCTATCAACACAAGAACTTTTAAAGCTATTAGTACTCGACAAGTTAGTCTATAGAAGAAGTCAAGTTTTAAGCTTGAAATGGTTTTTCCTCCTAGTCTGGACTTAATCATTCTTTTTTTTTACGATATGGACATAGTACAGACATAGACACTCACAAATACATGCAAGTTCCATTCTCTACTGGCCGGCTCATAGTCATGGGTGTGCCCATGGTATCAGACCACGGTGGATTATATCGGAACTGCTCCCCGACCGAGAACGGAACAAAGCGGCTGCACTCACCACGTCGTAGTCACCGCGTTGACATCTATTCGTGCTTAATTTCGCGCATGTAGGTGAGAAATTGGACTCCAAAATATAAGACAGGTCCTCGTCAGATTCGCATGAGACCGAGCCGGAAACTCGGTCTCTCGCATACAGATGTAACCAGTTATTACTTCCTCACAGCTCTGTGTCAACCTAGCTACCATTTTGTTGTTGTCGACTTATTACTACTTCCGACGTCATTTTTCACGGAGGCAGGCCGTGATTCCAGCAAGACGAAGCTGGCTTCCATTTCATATACGTGACCGAACAATTCGTTGCTTGGTTTAGTGGTGCTGATCTGTTGACAAACAGACGTGAAAACCCCGCGCGGAGCAGCGGAGGTGTAGTAAAGCATTATTCGCGACAAAATCACCAAAGAAATTAAGCCTCTGAAACGCACATTTACAGATGTGTGTTATTCCAATCCATCAATTAAATAAGGGTCGTCATAATTAAGTGCTCCGGTGACCAAGTGTAACACCCCAAGTTTTCACACCCTTGGAGGCTACCACGATCAAATCAAAAAAAAAAAAAAAATTTAACAAGTCTAAAATAAATAGAAAATTTTGACAGAATCTCCCCTACAAATTCTATATTTTCGCGGCATACAATTCACAATAATCAGCATTATAGTATGGTAAAGAGAAAAGAACATCAATCAACCACCATAACGTACGCTTAGGACCTCAAATTTCACTAACAAAACCTCACGACAGTTTCGAACCATACTAAAGAAGTTAAAACTAATTACTTTAATCATTGTCTAGATTAAAACTAAATGATGATAGAAGAATGTGAGGGTGCTCCAGCATGTGATTTCTTCCCAACCCATGAATGCTTCGATCATTGAGTACCTAAAAACCGAATGAAAACAAGAGTGAGTAAAAACACTCAGCAAGTACAAACTCAGGACCGAAAGAACAGTAACCATTTTTAGAACAATAAGTAGAGAACGAGAATCAACCACAAAATTCCAGAACCATGAAACAGTAGTTTCCGTCTAAAACGGACGTCACCTGAAACTTTCCTTTGCATTTACCGGTAAAGCCGAATAAGTGGGGCCAGCACTTATTCACAGGAAACCTGAATATAAGAATCAAATTGCACAACCGGTGTTTATACAAACACCCGGCACTTGAAGGTATAAAGTAAATAACATGAAACATGAACACTGAGCAAGAACCGGAAATACTTGAAGCAATCATCTCATGAAACAATTAATCAAATGAACATATCCGAACCGGAGGCAAGAAATAGCAACGTTCACATTACAAGAAGGTCCGTCATTGCACTTGCCTTAATTAAGGTTGACGATAATCCGAAAACGCTCTCTTGACACCACAACCGTCCACTCCTGTATAACGAGAACTACGATTTCAAAACGATGCTAAAAAACCCATCTAAAACGTTCCAGCATATCTCCACCTTACTGTTTAAAGAAACAAATAAAAATCCATCTCCAACTAAATTTTCAGAAACTGAAGCAAAGCACTGTTAAATTCATAACTTTTGATTGGCTTAACTAATGTAGGCAAATAAATACATTTTTCAAATCTACAGAAAATTTCCTACAACTTTCCTTATTATCAGATTGGCTAATTCTGCACCCAACTTGGTCGAAAAAATACAAAACAGATTACTGCAAGGAATACGAACAACCCTGACACAGCAGCACTAATTTCATGATTTCTGCCTAACGGCTGACCGGAATTGAATGGGACCAAAGCCATTTGAGAGATAACAGATAAGGCTACAACTTCCTTTACTAGTAAGTTTTTGAATGTTGCACCAATTAATACCAGTTTTTTTTAAAGCAATCTTGCTGCACAATCGCAATGCCTGAAATCCTGTTGTCTTATCTCCTTTCTCCCTCTGCTCTGCTTCTCTTATGGTTGTACAAGCACAACTACCAGCAGGGAATACGATTCAATCGATAGCCCAGAGGAAGATCCAATTGTAACGCAGGGGCAGCACCTTACCTCCCCAGTCCCCTTTTGCTCTGATGCACGGCAGCACAATAGCACGCCTGGAACAGCAGCAGCGGCAAGGACCAACACCGACGTCTCCTCTCTCTTTGTTCTCTCTCTCAGACGATGGTGGAGATCAACGCATGAGGGCCGAGGTGTTCTGCTAATTAGGCACTGGACAGAGGTGGCGGCTGCTGTAGATGAGAAGGGAGGCGGCGCTCGTGAAACAGAAAGGAGGGCAGGGCAAGCAACGATGAAGACTTCCAGTAGTATTAGGTTAAAACCAATGGTTGAGATTCAATTATCACATATCTCACACATTCGATCATCGAACCAAACGTATGAGTAGTCAAACGGATGCGTTTCAACAAGATCTACGCATCCGCGGTGTCTGATCATCCAATTGATCCATGGTTCAAAAAGTCAAAATTTTAGTCAACTCTTTAAGCTTTTAGAATTAAATATATATATATTTTTAAGGAAATTGGTAAAACTTGGGATATTACATTCTCCCCCCCTTCAACAGAATTCGCCCTCGAATTCTTAATGGTATGAAGGAAACATAACATGAATGATTTATTGAACCAAATCACAACGTTACTTACCAGATGAAAATAACTCTGGATATTTCTCCCGCATCTTTGACTCCAATTCCCAAGTTGCTTCTCGCTCGGTCTGGTTTGTCCAAAGAACCTTCACAAACTTAAAAGTCTTACGCCTCAACACCCTCTCAGAAGTTTCCAGAATTCTAACCGGACGAGACTCAAAAGATAAATCCTGCTCGATAGTAACAGGTTCCACGGTTATGTGTTGTTCTGGATCCCTCAAATATTTTCTCAACAAAGAGACATGGAATACATCATGGACACCTCTCATCGAATCTGGTAACTCCAATCGATATGCCAGTTTACCAATTCGTTCTTTAATAGTGAAGGGGCCGATGTACCTTGGACTAAGCTTTCCCTTGGTACCGAACCGCACCACACTCTTGGTAGGGGACACCTTTAGGAGTACATCATCTCCTACTTGAAACTCCAAGTCTCGCCTCCTGACATCAGCATAGCTCTTTTGCCTACTCTGTGCCGCTAACATATGCTCTCGAATTTCAGAAACACGTTGTGTAGATTGTTGAACCCAATCTGGCCCCAAAACAGCCTTCTCACCCACTGCATCCCAACAAAGTGGCGATCTGCACTTCCTCCCATAAAGTGCCTCATATGGAGCGCAACGGATGCTAGAATGATAGCTGTTATTATAAGAAAACTCCACAAGTGGTAAGTGATCTTCCCAACTACCTTTCCAAGATAGTACACATGATCTGAGCATATCCTCCAAGGTCTGAATCGTACGCTCGGATTGTCCATCAGTTTGAGGGTGAAAAGCAGTGCTCATCCTCAATGTGGTGCCTAAAGCCTCTTGCAAACTATCCCACAACTTGGAAACAAACTTAGCATCTCTGTCCGAAACAATGGTGCGAGGTACTCCATGTAACCGCACTACCTCTCGCATATAGATAGGTGCCAGATCAGCAGCTGAACTAGTGGATCGAATAGGAATAAAGTGAGCAACTTTACTCAACCGGTCTACAACAACCCATATAGTGTCTCTGCCCTTCGGCGAGCGTGGTAGTCCAACAACAAAATCCATAGCAATGTCATCCCAGGGCCATAAGGGAACCTCTAGTGACTGCAATTTTCCAGCTGGACTCTTATGTTCAGCCTTCACACGCTGACAAACCCCACACGCAGCCACATACTTTGCCACATCAACTTTCATCCGCTTCCACCAATAGGTCTTCTTTAAGTCCTGATACATCTTATTCTCACCAGGGTGCACAGTATATCGTGCACGGTGTGCCTCCTTTAGAATATCTTCCTTGACTTGTGATTTCTGTGGTACACACAAACGACCACGAAATCGAATGGCTCCAGAAGTGTCCAATGTGAAATCTCCAACTCTCCCTTCATGGATCCGTTTTCTAATATCCAACAACATTCGATCATGTTGTTGTGCCTCCAACACACGTTCTGGTATCGCTGATGATAAAATCATTTGCGTCTCTACCTCTGTCACCCCAGCATAGCAATATGATATATCCATTCCCTCCAGGTCAGCTACCAGAAAATTGATGGTAGGAGGAGAAACTTTCCTGCTCAAGGCATCTGCAACCACGTTTGCTTTACCTGGAGTGTACTGAATACTCAAATCATAATCCTTGATCAACTCCAACCATCTCCTTTGCCTCAGATTAAGATCCCTCTGAGTGAAAATATATTTCAAGCTCTTATGATCTGTGTAAATGTCACATGACTCCCCATATAAATAATGCCTCCAAATCTTTAGTGCAAAAACAACTGCAGCAAGTTCTAAATCATGAGTAGGATAATTCTGCTCATGTGTCTTCAACTGCCTCGACGCATAAGCAATTACCTTCCTGTCTTGCATGAGGACACAACCAAGACCCACTCTAGAGGCATCTGAATAAACAGTGAAACGCCTACCCGGCTCAGGAAGGGTAAGAATAGGGGCAGTCACCAACTTTTGCTTCAAAACATGGAAGCAATGCTCGCACTCCTGTGTCCACACGAACTTGACGTTCTTGTGGGTAAGTTGTGTCATGGGCTTAGCAATTATAGAGAAATCCTTCACAAACCGCCGATAGTAGCCAGCCATTCCCAAGAAACTCCTAACCTCCTTGACATTAGTTGGCCTTTCCCAGTCAACTATTGTAGAAACTTTGCCTGGATCGACAGAGATGCCATGCTGGTTAACTACATGACCAAGGAACCCTACTTCAATAAGCCAGAACTCACACTTCTTTAATTTGGCATAGAATTTATGACTTCTCAATGTCTCAAGTACTTGCCTCAAGTGCTCCTCATGCTCTATCTCGGTCTTGGAGAATATGAGTATATCATCGATGAAGACTACCACAAATCCCTCCAATCCATGAAGCATGTTGTTCATTGTCTCCATGAAGTATGCAGGTGCATTAGTGAGCCCAAAAGACATGACTCTGAACTCATAGTGACCATACATTGTGGAGAAGGCTGTCTTCTCAATATCCTCCTCACGGACAGGAATCTGATTATACCCGGACTGAAGGTCGATCTTTGAAAACACTTTGGCCCCTTTTAGTCGATCAAACAACTCATCTATGCGAGGCAATGGGTACTTGTTCTTGATCGTCACAGCATTCAAGCCACGATAGTCCACACACATGCGCCAGCTACCATCTTTCTTCTTAGTAAATAACACTGGGGCCCTCCATGGCGACACACTGCGTCGAATCAACTTCTTGGCCAATAAATCATTCAACTGGTTTCTCAACTCCTCCTGAAAGGGACGGGATAAACGGTATGGAGCAACCGATACAGGACGTGTACCAGGTATAAGGTCAATGCGGAACTCCACTTCACGCTTGGGTGGCATTCCTGGTAACTCTCCTGGAAAAACATCAGGATAGTCACATACAACTGGAATTTCCTCAAGCACCACTGACTTTTCTTGCTTCTCAACAAGGTTCCATAGAAAACCAGTCTTCACATAACGACGGCCAGGAAAGAGGCTAGCCATCACTAATAAGGAATCAAGAGGTGCACTTGCTTGAAAGGTTATTATATGCCCTGATGGCGCCTCCAATGTAACAGTCTTCCAGAAACAAGATATCACGGCTCGATACCGATGTAGCCAATCCATGCCAAGAATGACATCAAAAACCGGTAAGGGAATCACCATAAGGTTAGCTATAAAATCATCATTCTCTATGGAAACAACACATCCTGGACACACTACTGAACTAGAAATTAAGCCTCCAGGAGAACTAATACGAACTGACTGAGAAATTTCCTGACTAGAAATATTTGCCCTTTTTGCAAAATTAAGCGAAATAAATGAAAATGTAGCACCCGAATCAAACAAGACATGAGCATCATGTGAATCAACAGTGAGAATACCTGAGACAACATCTGGACGTCCCACAGTGGAAGCTGTAGGCATGGTGTACACTCCAGTAGGGGCAGAAGAGCTGGAACCGCCGGCACCATACTGAGGTGGCGGGCCTGAAGGTGCTGAAGGGGCAGGTAGTGATGGTGGAACATATGGTGCAGGGAGCTGAGGTGGAGCATACAGAGCAGGAAGCGGTGGTGGAGGCCAATAGTAACCTGGTGGAGCGTATTGCTGAGGGAATTGGGGATATTGGGCTGAATGACCCACCATCATCTGAACTGTGCCTCTAGGAGCATTAACTGAAGGAGCTGAACCTCTAGAACTACCTGTTGAGGTGGATATTGCTGAAGAAGAGTTGGGCCTCTGCCATTTGATGATACAGTTGGGATTTCTCTTGCACACCACACTAACATGGCCATCCTTGCCACAAGTGTTACATGTCCCTGCAAAAGTGCACTCTGAAGCACGATGACCCTTTCCACACTTGAAGCAAATCATGCCCTGTCCTGGAACAGGACGCATAAGTGAGGAACCTGAAGTGCGCTGTCCCGAGGAAGATTGGGCCCCTGACTGCTTAGGCCTAAACGATTGAGACTGTTGAGAAGACTGATTCACCTTAGGCTTCTTGAAATGGGGCTGTTGAGAGAACTCTGCTCCCTCTTGGTGAACCCTCTTCTGATCACCACTTGAATTACCTACGCTCCCATTACGCCTCTGCTGCAGCATTGTGAGCTGGTACTGGGTCTCCATACCCCTAGCTTCCTCAACTGCTGCAATGTAAGTAGTAGGTGGACTTCTTCCCATCACCTCCCGGTAACAGGCATTAAGGCCTATGAAGAACTTCCTAGCCTTCTCACGCTCATCACTAGCAACACTAGGTACAAAGCGAACGATGTTGCTGAAATCCCTCTCATACTCATCAACTGACTTGTCCCCTTGCTGAATATGATTGAGTGCATCATTCATCTTATCTCTGAAGGAGTCTGGATAGTACTTGGCTCTGAATTGTTCTAAGAAAACCTCCCAGCTGATAGCACCACGAGCAGGAGCCCACGCATCACATACTCCTACCCACCATATATCAGCCTGACCGGTGAGCTGATGCGAAATGTACAAGATCATCTCTTCTCCTGTCAGTCTACATGCAAGCATAATCTTCTCCATCTTGCGTAGCCAATCAGCAGCATCTGTGGGTGTTCCTGAACCATCGAATGTATCTAATCGCATAGACATCCACCTAGCAAACGTCATGGATTGGGCAGGGGCAGCCCGAGTAGCAGCACCAGCAACAGCACGACCAGCGGAACCTCTATCAGCTACAGAATTTTCCTCCTCCCCACCAACCACTTCATTTTCCTGATTCACATGCTCCCTGTCGTCCTCCTGGTTATCATCACCTCTACCGCGACCACCAGTACGACCTCTACCGCGAGCTCTCCCGCGATTCGCAACACGTGCACTTCTTTTCGGTGGCATAGTTCTATTAATTCCAAAACATCAATAAGAATACGATTAATAACAATAATTGTAGGAAAAGAAAAACATAAACATGAGAAAGTACAGTAGAAACTAAAATACGAAGCATGCCCATGCAACCCATCCTAACGTGACTAAGTGTGTCAATTTAAGTTGTAAATTTAAATTAAGTGTTACAAGCAACTCCTAATTAACTATCCTAAGCAAAGACAATCCAACCTAGCTCTGAGTACCAACTGTAACACCCCAAGTTTTCACACCCTTGGAGGCTACCACGATCAAATCAAAAAAAAAAAAAAAATTTAACAAGTCTAAAATAAATAGAAAATTTTGACAGAATCTCCCCTACAAATTCTATATTTTCGCGGCATACAATTCACAATAATCAGCATTATAGTATGGTAAAGAGAAAAGAACATCAATCAACCACCATAACGTACGCTTAGGACCTCAAATTTCACTAACAAAACCTCACGACAGTTTCGAACCATACTAAAGAAGTTAAAACTAATTACTTTAATCATTGTCTAGATTAAAACTAAATGATGATAGAAGAATGTGAGGGTGCTCCAGCATGTGATTTCTTCCCAACCCATGAATGCTTCGATCATTGAGTACCTAAAAACCGAATGAAAACAAGAGTGAGTAAAAACACTCAGCAAGTACAAACTCAGGACCGAAAGAACAGTAACCATTTTTAGAACAATAAGTAGAGAACGAGAATCAACCACAAAATTCCAGAACCATGAAACAGTAGTTTCCGTCTAAAACGGACGTCACCTGAAACTTTCCTTTGCATTTACCGGTAAAGCCGAATAAGTGGGGCCAGCACTTATTCACAGGAAACCTGAATATAAGAATCAAATTGCACAACCGGTGTTTATACAAACACCCGGCACTTGAAGGTATAAAGTAAATAACATGAAACATGAACACTGAGCAAGAACCGGAAATACTTGAAGCAATCATCTCATGAAACAATTAATCAAATGAACATATCCGAACCGGAGGCAAGAAATAGCAACGTTCACATTACAAGAAGGTCCGTCATTGCACTTGCCTTAATTAAGGTTGACGATAATCCGAAAACGCTCTCTTGACACCACAACCGTCCACTCCTGTATAACGAGAACTACGATTTCAAAACGATGCTAAAAAACCCATCTAAAACGTTCCAGCATATCTCCACCTTACTGTTTAAAGAAACAAATAAAAATCCATCTCCAACTAAATTTTCAGAAACTGAAGCAAAGCACTGTTAAATTCATAACTTTTGATTGGCTTAACTAATGTAGGCAAATAAATACATTTTTCAAATCTACAGAAAATTTCCTACAACTTTCCTTATTATCAGATTGGCTAATTCTGCACCCAACTTGGTCGAAAAATACAAAACAGATTACTGCAAGGAATACGAACAACCCTGACACAGCAGCACTAATTTCATGATTTCTGCCTAACGGCTGACCGGAATTGAATGGGACCAAAGCCATTTGAGAGATAACAGATAAGGCTACAACTTCCTTTACTAGTAAGTTTTTGAATGTTGCACCAATTAATACCAGTTTTTTTTAAAGCAATCTTGCTGCACAATCGCAATGCCTGAAATCCTGTTGTCTTATCTCCTTTCTCCCTCTGCTCTGCTTCTCTTATGGTTGTACAAGCACAACTACCAGCAGGGAATACGATTCAATCGATAGCCCAGAGGAAGATCCAATTGTAACGCAGGGGCAGCACCTTACCTCCCCAGTCCCCTTTTGCTCTGATGCACGGCAGCACAATAGCACGCCTGGAACAGCAGCAGCGGCAAGGACCAACACCGACGTCTCCTCTCTCTTTGTTCTCTCTCTCAGACGATGGTGGAGATCAACGCATGAGGGCCGAGGTGTTCTGCTAATTAGGCACTGGACAGAGGTGGCGGCTGCTGTAGATGAGAAGGGAGGCGGCGCTCGTGAAACAGAAAGGAGGGCAGGGCAAGCAACGATGAAGACTTCCAGTAGTATTAGGTTAAAACCAATGGTTGAGATTCAATTATCACATATCTCACACATTCGATCATCGAACCAAACGTATGAGTAGTCAAACGGATGCGTTTCAACAAGATCTACGCATCCGCGGTGTCTGATCATCCAATTGATCCATGGTTCAAAAAGTCAAAATTTTAGTCAACTCTTTAAGCTTTTAGAATTAAATATATATATATTTTTAAGGAAATTGGTAAAACTTGGGATATTACACCAAGTCTTAATTAAATACTAGTACTAACTATACTACCAAGCATGATAAAGTAAGTCCACAATTTGTCGTAACGTGTGTTGAGTGGCCTGTCATAGGTGCTGAGGCGCATCTTTAAGATTGAATTCATTCATTCATTCATTCCTATCCTACAAGAAATTGAGTTTTTTGTGACGGACTCTTACCTTATTTAGTCATTGTTTAGTGTATTTTTAGTGACAAATTCTATTTTCATCACCATTTAGTTCATAATTTGTGATAAAATAATTTATTGTCACAAATAGTTTTTCTAATGACTAATGAAATGTGATGAATAATTAATTGTCACTGTTTTACTTAGAATTTGTGATAAATCATTTTTGCGTCATAACACATTATAGTGGTGACAAAATAATAGTAATGCAATATCTTAGTGTCACTACTTCATTATTAATAGTGGTGAAATAAATTTGCAGTCACATTATACCATTATGGCGACAATTTTATATAGTGACAATGTTTTTTATCCTCACTATATTTTTTATATTAGTGAGAAAAAAACACAAACATCACTTTACCCAATAATAATGATAACTCTATTGTGACAAATAGTATGTCATCACTATTTTATTTATAATTAGCGATGAAATATTTAGCCATTACTTTTTTTTACTGCTGACAAACTTATAGCAGCGATCCTTGAGCTCGCATGCATCATCCATGGCGGCGGCACGTGCCACCCTTGAAAAAAAAATCTACGTTTAGCAGCCATATAAATCTCCTCCGTTGCTGCATCTATCCTCTGCACATCCCGATCCTGGTCGGCGAAGTAACACACCGAATTTCCGTCCATAGGGTTGGAGACACGGATCCCCCACGCCCTCCCCCTTCATAAGAAAACAACAAACCTAGCGCTCATGTATCGGAAAAAAAAAAAATATACGGCGGCGCTCGTGAACTTCGGTGGTGCGGCATCCAACTTCTCAGCGGCCTCCGAGGCGTCTCCTCGTCTTCCGGTAGAGTCCGTAGGCGCGTGTATCCGGAGGCTCTCTCCAGCGTCCGGTGGATCTCCGCGGCTTCTGCAGGCTCTCCTCGGCGGCTGCTTTCACATGGCCTGGCCGAAATCGAAGCGGCTGGAAGACGAAACGGTGGTGCGGACTACGAACGGCATCGCGTGGTCGAGATGGAATTTCAGTGGATGTCATGGACGCTTGGCAGAGGGGCGGACGGCTGGCTAGGTGTCGTACGTGGTGCAGGTACTGGAGCTGAGCGGCTTTGCAATCCCATGAGCAGAACGCATGTATTGCTGTTGTTTAGTTCAATCCCTTCCCCATCTTGAAGCCGGCTGTGGAATCTACAATCCCCATTAGCAGAGCGTAGGTATTGTACTTTTTTAGTTCAATTGCAATCCGAAAGCAATTGGCTAAAATATCTATCAAGAGTACTTGGACTAGGAAGGATTTCATCCATATTACCCTGTTTCAAGATCCTTCGAAAGATTAGATGAAGGCGGCATGAAGAGCAATAGCTACATATACACCAATTGATAACCGTATAGATTAAGCAGTCATAGGCCCCTTTTTCCTAAGTAAACTACCGATAAAATTCCTCTTTTGCCACTGCTCCACCGCATAGCTGGTTCTCAACAGAACAATGTACACTGCAGCTTCAAGGTAAGTAAACTACATAACCATGCCTTCTCCTACCAGTGCTCTTGCATTATTTATTTTTTTGGTACTGTTTTAGACTGATTAAACATATATTCTTCCTAACGAATTTGTGGTTTAATCAATATTACTTGCTTTTTGCTTATCTGTGTTGTTTTCAGGTTTAATCAGTTGGCCAAAGTATTAGTTGGCGGGGCCCGACAATGGAAGCTGTCCATGCGGTGGTCACGAGCCTCGGTGGGCGGCGAATTGTTTATTGCGCACTTTTATCGCAATATCTCTATAATAGACAACGGATGTTAGTCCATCTGTTATTAGTTAGTTACTCATTTTCATGCTCGTACGGATAATAGTTGATGTCTGGAGGGGATTCATGTGTAGCTGTGTGTTTGTTGGGCTTGGATATCCTATTTCGAAGGGAATAAAATTAAAAGTTATAAGTTAATTAGATGTGGAAATTTTGGAATCTTGATTGCAAAGGCAGAGGCAGATTTGAGAGGCCCTTTCTGCAATTCATGATCCACCATAATCCATGTTATCTGATAAGCACACAATCTTGTAGTGTTGATACTCTCTGATAATCCAATTAATGACAAAGTTTGCTACCTTTCTATCAGTGGTAGTTCTAGTATTAAGTTTTTTTTAATATGATCCTGCTTACTTGTGCTTGTGTACTCGTGCACATATCAGTTCTCACAACTCTGTCCTTATCTATGTGGTACAGTGCTAGACTTAAATTCTTATTTTTCATTTCGATCGTGAATGTTAAATCAGATTATAATATGCAGCTACTTACTATGCAGTATCTAAAATATTTACTTGACACTGAAATTTCAGGATTGCCAAAAACAACTGATGTGTGGTGTCCATCACTTGCTGCGAGGGACGATGTTCATCAATTATGATTTTTAGGTTCCTTTCAATTTAGTTGTGGTGTTCTATATCTAAGCAACACCGCTTGCTTTCTTTCATTCCACCAATTTGGGAATACTTAGTAATAGGAATAGTAGGTGATGTGCTCAATTTGTGAGTATTTTGTATCTTTTTATTGTACAAGTGTGACAAGGCAAATTTGTTTTATATTATCTATTTGTTATTCCACCTGATTTGAAATATTTGGGATTCGATTTCTAGTTCTAACACAAAGATTTTGTTGTACTGATTATGTCACGCATAATATGGCTGCAAATAAATGATAAAACATGCTTTTCACTATTAATTTCTCGCTAATATTGGATCCTAACTACTAATTAGTGGAGACAGTGGTGATAAAAAATGCATCACAAGCAGAAAATCATTTTATCACAGTGATTTTTATTAGTTAGAGGCACACCTCATCACTTTTTTAAAAAGAAAGAAATACTGCCACAGAAAAATAGTTTTATGTGACATCATCTTTTATCACAAGAAAATGTGTATTTGTAACATCATAAGTCATCACAGCTAATAAGTAGAATTTGTGATGATATATTGTCACAAATATTTACTCAATAGTGGTTAATAAATTTTGCACTAAAGATATAAAAAAGTAACGAATACAATGTCACTAGTTCACCTCAAGACTGACAAAAAGTCCTCACTAAAGTCCAAAATATCAGTGAGTAGTATATTTGTCACAAAAGTAAAAAAATACCTATGATGAAACAATTTTCATCATTAAGTTTATTGTGACGCTGATATTAGTGATCACCTTGTGACAACATGAAATTAGTCACAAGGTGGTTATAGTGATAAACAATAGATATTTAATGATGAAATTCGTCATCACTAAAGGGCTGATTTCTTGTAGTGCTATGTTAAAAGGCACAACAGTTTTTTTTGTTGGAAATTATTATATATAGTTTCAACATGCTCACTTTCCAGTACTCATGACTATGAAGGTACAGATTAATTGAGAAGTTTGATTGGCAACAAAGATAGACTGATTTCATGACTTCATGAATCCTAATTAAACGGAATGGAAAGGTTATAAGGACAGACAAGTGAGAGTAATTCTTTATAGTGCTCTAAAGTTTTGTACTTTAAAAACAATTGCTCAATCCTGCAACCCTTTTCCTTTGATAATTAAAGGTTAGACGATGCTAAAATTTTTTTCAAGGGAGAATGTTGCAACGTAGAAAGCTATAAATAGTTATGTACTACAAAACTAGTTTAATTATTGGGTTAGTACCAATCCTAAAACTAGAAGGGCAGCTCTGCCACAGCTGTAAACTAAAACTGTTGCCTTGTGATTATAATTAAGGTCACATATATTCAAGTAAACATATACATGATTATGATAGAGGCATACGACAAACAACCGCTTCTTCACTTGACTGAGCCTCCTCCATTACTCTAATAAGCCCATTATCTATATATATAGATTACTACTAGCTCGTAACTAATTAGCAATGATAGGACGTATAGATGCATCTTGTTGGCCATATATATATGTGTACAGTAATAGGGATATGCAACAATTCATCAGTACCACTAATACTTACAGGTCCTTAACCCACAAATTGTACTTTCATTGACGTTGCCCAATTATATACTATGCTAACGAACCCTCCTTATTATTGCTACGTACAGTACTAAAGAGTATCTAGAAATTAATGTAGGTAAGCTGTTCGTTAGAAAATGCTTAGTTGATAGGTATGAGTATTCAGCAGATCTAGGTGGAATGCTCTTTTCGTTTCTCTAATTCATCCATTCGGTCCTAAATATTATTGCTATCTGATTTCATTTGATTGTAATTATGCCAAAATGAGTAGTCATAGTCTGCATCTGGACACCATCATGCGCACCATAGATGGGAGACAAAAACACATGATGACACAGTCACGGATTAAATTTGCACCACTATCGTTATACAAGATTTGTCGAACATAACCATTTATAAGTTTATAGAATTCTACTATTGCCATTATAATAAAAAAAGTAAAGCACCCACCAAAATTTTAAAGTTACACTCTACTACCACATATTACATACTACATGATTAATTAGCACAAATATGTGATAGAAAATTGAAATGAGACAATGACATATCTAATACGGAAGTACAAATTAAACAGCAGTAAATATCTATATAATTTCTTCCACACTATTGCTGGTACACAGTATTACATGATAGAAAAATTAAGTGCCCTTTCACTCACCGATGAGGGTTACATCTAGATTCAACGGTTGACAAAAACATCTTTTTATAGGCAATACGTTAACATATTTTTATATTCATTTTTTATTATTGATGCTTTTTTTAACAATATATTAGAAAATATTAATATTAAAAAACAGAGATAGTATATTATTATTTTTCTACTATTATAATATATAATTGTACAAAAAGATTAATACAAAGAACAAACGTAAATCCTAATCAATATGAACGGACATTTCCACCATTTTATCTACCGAAAGCATGGCTCGGTTTTAAGTGACTGAACAATACAAAAACCTGAAAAATTGATAACATTTAAAAGTGATACCATTATTAGCTATATCAGATTAGTACAAATGATATTAACAACACAAATATACAATCCAATCAACTAATTAATTATAAAATGTCTGCCCAAATGTAACTTTTACTCACATGTGCGTGGCACAGGAAGATTCAGTACTCTTTTTTTTAGAATACACAAAAGACCTGCGAATGAATATAACCTTCACCTCAACCCATGCCACCTAACAAACAGGCCGTCAAGCGGCCGTACACGCGACGCGTGCGAAATGTGCGCCAATTCAGAAGACGGGAGTGTGAACAAGGAATCATTTACTTAAATAAGTAAGGTTTGCTTGTTTAGATGTTGTTCTCAGTTCAGTTTCGAATAAAAAATTAGCATATTTTCTCCGCTTCTAAAATATTGTCTTTAGGGTAAGTATTCGAGCTATAAAATGAACTAATAGATACTTAGAGAGTTGTTGTCGTAGCGGCAAGAGGAATAAATGTTCTCAATTATTACAAAACAAGCGAGGATCCAATCTAAAAGGAAAAAAAAAATAAAGAGGGGAGTATATTGTTTTCGGATTGCAGCAAACGACACTTTGAAATAGAACAACCGGCCGTACGTATGAATGACACTAATTGTTTGCCGCCAATTTTCATTGATGCTGATCTGATTCTTACGTTGATCTGATGGTTGGAACTATTCTATAAACCGTGCACGATTCTTGCTTCCTTGATGATGAGTATTAGCCTATTGCCGCCTGATGAGTCTAACAATATATTCCTTTCCCTTCTAATAATTATATTTTTTTTTTGTAATCAAAGATCTATTTTCCTGTTCGGAGTCAACGTACTCAATCGCCGTGGATCATTTAACAAGTCAAAAAGTCAACATTATTCCACAGCCTACAGAATTAACTAGCAACCTAATGATGATGCCCTAGATTCCTCGCTTAACTGCCCTGTTAATTGGACCCTACTAATCGGAATGATAATGAACGACTGACATGAGCGGCGGTCGTTTTTCGTGTTCCTGATAAAGATTGGAAGAGCATCATACCCAAACTTTCATCACCTGTTTGTTGATAGACACTTTATTATGTTTTATATGAGACGTTGATTTCATTATTTCGTCTCCTTGTGGACAAAGTTTCCTCACAATTGTGATGTGGATTATAGCCTACGTGCGTGGCCATGACTTTGTTATTACGTTAATGAATACAGTAATATTTTTTTTTGAGAAGGATGAATAAATATAGTAGTATAGTATGCTCACACACGCAACAAAATGGCGTATAGGTCAAAAACAATTTATTTATTTTCCTTTTTGAGGGCAAACACGACAGATTTTATTCATGCTACGGGACATGACATGAGAAAAAGGTATTATTTTTCAAACAAGATATTTTTGGATGTACTTTACTATGTTGCATATGTTGGTATATTTTTGTGCATTTTTAATATCAACATTCAAAAAATTGTGTTAATGAATCAGGATTTATTTTTTTCTCCGCGTGTCAACATTCATATAACTGATGTGACGATCTTCTCATGTCAAGATCAAATCATCCACCTAGTACAATAACTCTACATGACAACAACATCGCATAGCCATATCCTCACTCGATCAACACATCGAAGTTCCGTGTTTCATTCCACATAAGTACTGATAAATGCTAACGTGGACATGTCGATGATACAAGTACTACTTCTTCCACAAATATTGATACCGTATTGACTTTTAGTACCATTTTTGACCTATCATCTTATAAAAAAGAAAACTCAATGTGTAAAATTATAGACGATCATATTTCCAATACTATATTTTAGAGTAAATATTAGAATAAAAATGTTTGAATGTTTAAAGATGATGTTAAAAATCTCCCGGATTCAATATTATGTCCTTCTCTCTGTGCCTGTATTTTGGACAGAGCTCTCAGTCTCGCAAGTCTTATCACAGCTTGCTGTTCGTACCAGTCACGTAATCATCCAGCTTTTGTCAATTTGGACTGTTCCTTTTAACAGTGACTTAACGATCATGTGGGCCCCACAATAGTCTTCTGAAAGCGCGGCTGCACTGTGCAGCGAAAGGGAAAGATCTCTTCAAAGCTGGAGTAGAATGTGTGGTATTCGACGTGACTGAAACTGGCTTGGAATCTTGTTTGGCCTGATAATAAGGTCGTAGGTCAAGCACTCCAGAGTCTCCAGCTGGATGGTGGTGATGAACATCAAGAGTGGAATATGTGGGCTAATTTGATACTACTTCATTTTTTATTTCTTGTCATTAGGACAGCACAATTAGTATAAATTTGAATTAACTAAGCTGTCCTAAGGTCAAGAAAAGAAAAATGGAGGGAGTATTCCGTACTACTCCAGTAATTGAGGTGGTCTATATGCACATAAGCACTCCAAATCTCCAGCAGCAGTTTCTGCAACAACGCGGTTTACTAGACATTTCACAAGGAATATTTCTATATTGACAGAAAATCTATATGCGTGGCCAAACATTTTTTCTACTCTCGAAGAAAACCGAAGAATAGTTTATTAGAAGAGTACAAGTATGACGAGAAAGAGAGAGACGACGGCCTTTATTTCCTCTCTCTTTCCTTCCCAGCTTCCATTTCTGTGTCTAGAAACGGTGCACCACCGTACCACTGATTATGTTGTTGTTCTTCCTAAATAAGGAATTCGACTTGTGGGGGAATCCCCGGAGCTGGCTCGCAAGAACAAGTCAAATGAACATTGGTCCTTGAGTAGCATATAGACCTAGTCTGAACCATTAAGTAGGGCATATATGACTAATGTTGCGTTATTGAAAACACTAAATACATTCAACCATTATGTCTACAACCAACCACAAAGCTGTGTGACCTCTACAAATTAAAATTGTCCCAATGCATGTGGTAGGTGAAACCTCTCTCAGCTCCTCCTCCTAGGTAGAGTAGTACCTTTTCAAGTGTCAAGAGTCAGAAACAAGGGGCCGGAGGCATTTCGATGGGCACAGGAAAGAAAGTAGTACAGAGGTTTCCAACAGTTACTTACATTGCCTACAATTTTGACTGCAGAGATTTTCATACTACTAGCTAGCTAGTTGCCCCTGGAATTTAAGAGGAAAATAGGATCGAGAATAAGGGCGAGACTTATTATCGTGTCTTTCGAAAATAGGTAGAATGGAGACTTTTAACTTGTTTATCTACATGGAACTTTCGTGGGCGCTTGAGTTACATCCACGTCCACACTGTCAACACGCATGGAAACTTGTACACTCTTGTCTAAAATACTAGTAGTAGTGCTTTATATTAGAAGCTTCTAGTCTAAATTAAAACATGTGTGTCGTTAAGTAAGAGAGGATAAACTGATGTGCTAGCGAGAAAACGACTGATGAAACGGGAAACATGCACCATCACAGAAAAACGCGCATGAATAATGCAATACAAGCGACACACAAACATAGGCACAATTTGAGAATTGCGACGAACGTTCTCTATCTCAGTTTTTTTTTGGGAATAGTATACGTATTACAGGTCAGCCGTTTTGACAAAATACAACGTACGTACAGCGGCATGCACCCATCCTATCCATGCATGTGTGCGACCGTCTAAGCCATGCATGTCCTGGTTCAGAGCAGGCGAGGACGACGACCTCGTCAATATTGACGACATGCAGGTGTGGTAGTTGAAATGAGACGGAGTGGGCATTGATAGGCAGCAGAATAACGTGGCAGCTGGAGCAGGTATCAATATACTAGTAACACTCAATAGACAACAATTAGATAGTACTACTAATAATGCAATAGAGAATAACTAATTAATTAAACTTCAAGGAAATATGTGTAAGCACAAAGCACTCGATGTCAATGCTGATGTCTGGGAGTATCTAGTGGCGTTATCTTATCTGACCTAGGTACGGAGAACTTATTGGCAATTGTTTGAATGATCTATAGGCAAACAATGATAAAAGGCAACAAAAATATCAGTAGTATATACTATATCACAAGCAGCTTCTTCGATTCATGTGCGTCGTCAATTCCTCATCTTTGTTCCGTTTCTGAAATCGTCTGTTGAAACGTCGTCTCCACAAAAGTATTCATCAGAATCGTGTATAATATTCATGCAGTCCTAAAAGGTACAATAGTATTATGCAGGGTCGTTGCAAAAATCACTACTGAATAGTCCCCTGTCCACTGTCAGCTTGTCCCCGCCTACCATTTTGCCACCATCAGTTTTGACCCTGCAGTTTGGATCCCTCCGGTTTCTTATAAACTAGGTTAGGTTGTTTGAATATCCAGTTTTCAAGAATTGGAATTCAGTTTTTTTAAAAAAAACACTGGTAAAAGGTGGGCTATTATACTAGATTCTGAGTTTCTTATTAAAAGTAGTTTGTTTAGAGTCATTTCAGTTTCTCGAAACCAGTTTCTAAGGGATCCAAACAGGACAACTTCAAGGAAGAAATCACTTCGTGCATGATTTTGAGTTTCAAGAGATGAAACAGTCTATTGGTACAGGTCTGCGTCACACATTCACATCATGGTATCGGTTTTTCTCATTCTTTTTTTTTTTGGAAAACCACACTCATATCAAGACTAGATACCATCCATATTGCATTGCATTACATTGCGTTATTGCACATCATGGTTTAGAAAAAAAAAAACTCTCTTGCTTGCATTGCATTTTTGCACGCCCTTCCTGTCCTGTCCTGTCCTGCTACCGTACGGCCGCAGCCAAACCACTTGGAAATTTCAAGCCGCGTTGTCGTTGTAGTTCCTCCTAACATAACATTTCAACAAATCGAACTGAAAGAAAATAAGCTCTAGCTCTAGCTAGGTTGGATATCCATCCTGGTTGCATCACCAGACAAAAAAAGCAACAACAATACTCGTCCTTTTACAATAATTTAACATTGTTTGACTTTTAGTGACCTTTGATCGTCAGTCTTATTAAAAATTTAATAAGTCTAATATTTTTTATATAATTTGTTTATTTTTTCACTCTTTAGAATATGTTTTGGTATAAGACGAATAGCTAGTGCGCTAAAAGTCAACAGTGTTAATTTATGGAAGGTTGGAGTATTAATTCCCTTTTTGACACACCTGAGTAACATTCTAACCTTACCGAGGGCAAGGACAAGGTTAAGTGGTAGTATAAAAGTAAATCTAGAAGAAAATATAGATTGATTCAACGTTCTTTTTCTAAAGAAGAAGACAATAAACTATTTGTACGAGTTGAATTTTCTTGGAGCGTGCAACCCTGCGAGCGACACTGATTGAGGTAAGGTTGTTGGATGAACTGAGTCAGATCCTCTACTATTGGAATGGCCGTGGTGTCCTCGTTCGAGTTGAGTGCGTCCTAGTGCTCGTAAGATTCAACTATGGATATCATGAAACAACTTGCTTGAGTCCGGTGAAGCATCTACGAGATCTATGGCTTCAAGCTATACAACCTTAGGTTGACAAGTTTGTTCAGATAACTGGAGCTAGAGACTGCCGGTAGGTCAAGCGGCAAGCACAGAAGAGGTCCTCTCAAGACGTGGTTGTTGCGGTTTTCGATCGGTTTCCCCTCGGGCGACCTTGCCGGGGGTCCCGAGGACGATGTCTGTCATCCTAGTATGCAATGAGCGAGTGACTTGTTTCTCTAAATTTTAAGCGCCCCCTATTCTTACGCTGGTTTCTTTCGGAGCAACTTTCTTATGTAGTAATTCCATTAGCTATGCTACAACTCATCCTGTACTCAACTTTGTTGTATGAATATAGTGAACACTTTATTTTTTTTTTAAAAAAAAAGAAAACCCTGCGAGCGAACACGAAAACCACACGTGCCTCACGTCACCCATCTAGTTAGACCACCGGTATAGTGGCGACACGGAGGGTAGAGATACACTAGTGCTACACATTCTCCGTCATCCTTTTCATCAGCTGCCAGCCACGTGTGCCTCAAAATCCCACAAAGAAGGGAGGACAGTGACATTATCTGCATCATCCGCATATCATCCCGGCACATCACATACCGCCCGAACCAAAGCCGCCGGCAGCGAGCAACATTTCCATGGGCACGTGCGCATGTGTGATGTGTGGACACTGGACACCGCGAGATTTTTGGCGTGTCACGTGTGGATCATCGCTGCTGCTGATCGGCCGGCCGGCTGGCGATTTAGGAGTAGGACCGGTCAGGGAGGGCGCACTGCTTGGACTTGTGTGTGTTGGGGACGAGAGACGACGCACCCGTACGTGGCGTCCAGTTCTCGCTGGCAGATTAATTAAATAAGCAATAACTATCTTTTATTAGTAGTAGTTCATACGGGTGATATGTGTACATATATACGTTCTCGCTTTCCTTCCGGGATTATCGGAGCGAACTGACCGAAGAGTATCGTAGCACCCGCACGTACGTACATACTTACGTACGGCGCGCGAGATGGGTCGCTGAGTCCGTCCGTGTGATCATGTTGTTATTGTTAGTACTTATTATTACAAGTATATACGTACGTACCTCACGCTTAATTTGACCATGCATGTGTGGAAATTATTTGCCCTGGCGTTAAACTACGTATGTGGCTGGTTGGTTGGTTAGTGATCACATAGACATTTTTCAAAAAAGTGATCACGTATATAGACACATACTACTATACTAGTACATGTAGTAGTACGTTCGAAAGGATCGATCGAGAAGACTGCAGCGGAAATGTAAACTTTCTTCCAGCTGAGGGGCCCACATTAATTCTTCAACTGCTGTGTCGCCGGCGCCGCCCCTATCCGGATCGTACGTACGTATGACATGTCGAAAGAGAAAAAAAAAAATCCGTATGTGTACGTGTAGTACTCTGCTCGATTGTTGTGTGTGGCGCGCAGCGGGAAGAGCCCAAACAAACAAAAAAATGTTTACGTCTCGCAGTACAGTACAGTACAGTATCACTTCCTTCGTCCTCGGGAACTCGCGGTCCCGCCGCACCCGTCACATTCGATACTCTGATCGCTTCATTCTTTTTATTATCTTTTTTTACCGGATTATTGATCGATAAAATCAGGTGCCGATATTTGCTTGGTACATTTGTCAACCAAGCCAAAATATATATATTAAAAAAGGCACCGCCTCGCCCGCGCCCGTCAACGTCGTCGACCGCTCGCTGATCGATCATCAGAGCCAGAGCCGGTGGTGGTGGTGGGCATATTCCGTTTCGGTACGCGGCCCTGCTGCCCTGCCCACCGGTGCCCCTGCCGTACGTGGAACGGACGGCGACGTCGCGAAGGAAAGGTGCGGCATGCATCTGCATGGGCCGGTCGGGCCTGCTCGCTGCTTATAGCTCGGTGCAGAAACGTCGGGGAAGGAACAACGCACCCCCACCGGTCAAGGCTCTGGCTGTGGCAGCCGTCGACCGTTCTGGCAGCTCCCACTGCTGAAGGAAGACGACGACTTCGCCGGAGAGATCGATGGACTATACCGGCTGCCGGCCAGCTACCTACCGACTACCGGCTGGCCGGAAGCCACTCAGCTCTCATCGGCATAGGCTGCAGGCGTGCCGTGTACGTGATCTCTGTGCTGTGCTTTGTCGGTGCACGAGAGCACGACCGATCAGTTCGGTGCACGGTGCTCCCCCCCTGTACTGTACTGCACGCGCGCACGTCGTCTGTACGTATGCGTATGTGTACTACTACTGGTAGTACTACTCGCGTACATTCGCGTGTTCGCCGTAGTATACTACTCCTCCTCCTCCTCCTCGACAGGTAGCGGGATTCAATACGCGCGCATCGTCATTACTCTCCTCCTCGATCTAGTACTAGTACAAAGAAGTACTAGCGCCCCGTGGCGGTACACGGTTTTGACGAGGTTCCGTTGCTGGCCAGCCGGATTGATTGTACGCGTCATACAAGTAGTACGTACGTAGGAGCCAGCGGCCGGTTACGGGTGGCTGATCTGCGGAGATCTCAGCTAACGTCTGCCTCTGTGCTCTTCATAGTACTAGTACAGTAGAAGTTGTAGTACACTTGTACTAGTATGAGCAGGGAAAGAAATTAAATTTGTTTTTCCATTGCTTCATGGAACAGCTACTCCTAGCAGAATGCTGGGGAAAACAGAGCGTATACGGCAGCAGCAGAGTCGAAAAAAACTCCACTAGCAGCGCAGGAAAAGATTTTTTTTTCTTACAGTAGTTCACTAGTAGTAAGTACTAGTACTAGTAGTAATACGGAAGTAGCTTCATGAAGCTGCATTAATCAGCTTTCGATCCGTAACCGAACTCTTGGACCGAGGAATTAAGGAAGTTTCAGACAGACCGTGCAGGTGCAACCCGGGCCTCCTCGGGTCTCTGCGCTGCATCATCGCAAGGAGAATCGACCCGAACACGAGTCAAAAACGTTGAAGGCTTTGACTTAATTAGAAGCGTCGTCGTGTGAAAGGAAGAAAGGAAGGAAGGAGAGAAGGAAGGAGATTAGAAAATTTCTTCCGAGGAAGACGCAGATCAGGAGAGCTCGGAATGTTTGACCTGGCCAGCAGGAGAGCATGCATTGCGAACACGAGTCCACACGCACGCACGCACGCAGCAGCTGCTGCACATGGTGGTGACGGACACAGCGACAGGGAACGGCGAGGCGGGGTGGAGCAGCAGCGGCGGTAGCCCGGTAGGAGGGAGAAGGACACGAGCGAATTAGGCACGAGGAGAAGAGTTTATTCCCAAAAAAAAAAAGCACGAGGAGAAAAGAACGAAGAAAACGAGAGCGTTTCCGCGTCAGCCGCCTCTTGACCGCGGATTTTTTTTTTTTCTTCCCTTGGCTGGCTATGGCTTCCTCCACAAGTCCACACCCGACCCACACCACACCGCAACAACCAAGCCCTTCGCGCACCACGCACCAGCACCAGCTACAGGCACGCCCCCTTCCGTTCCGCGGACCGCACCGCGCTACTACTAGTATCTATAAATAATTTTATCCCCGTCCACGCTCCTTGCCAAACGCATCCTTCCATTCCTCCATCCCATCCCACCTCCTCTGCTCTGCTCCTCATCCTCCCCACCCCGGACCCGGACAGAGCAGAGACGTACGACATACGAGACCGCCGCCGGTGGTGGTCAGCAGCAGCAGGAGCAGCACCGGTAGTAAACACATCACCAGCTATAAGCTAGCGAGCAGCAGCGGCCTCCTGGCCTCTGCCGTTGTTGGAGGAAGAAGAAGATTAGAAGAACCGTGAAGGAGCCAGGCATCATCAGCGGCCATGCATAATTCCCACAGGGCCGCCGGAGACGCCGGTGGCCGGGGGAACCAACAACAACAACATCGTGGAGCTGAGCGGCGCCCCGCAGCAGCACCAAGAGCGGGAGCGCGTGGTCCCGCACAGCGGCCCGCTGAGCAAGAAGTCCGGGGCGCGGAAGAGCGCGCGGTTCGCCGAGTCCGTCTCCGCGCCGCTCTCCGCCCGCCTCCCCGCGCCACCCGCGCCTCCGCCAACGACGACGATGACTACGTCGAGATCACCCTCGACGTGCGCGACGACTCGGTGGCGGTGCACAGCGTGAAGCCCGCCGGCGGTGCCGGTGCCGACGACTCGGACGTGACGCTGCTGGCGCGCACGCTGGAGAAGCGGTCGTCGTCGTTCGGCCACGCGGTGATCCGCAGCGCGTCGTCGCGGATCAAGCAGGTGTCGCAGGAGCTGCGTCGCCTCGCGTCCGTGAACCGCCGCGGCGCCGGCGGCCGAGGGGCGGCGGGATCGACCGGTCCAAGTCGGCCGCCGCGCACGCGCTCAAGGGGCTCAAGTTCATCAGCCGCGCCGACGGCGCCACCGGCTGGCCCGCCGTCGAGAAGCGGTTCGACGAGCTCGCGGAGAACGGGCTGCTCCACAGGTCCAAGTTCGGCAAGTGCATCGGGATGAAGGAGCTCGAGTTCGCCGGCGAGCTGTTCGACGCGCTCGCGCGGCGCCGGAACATCTCCGGCGACAGCGTCAGCAAGGCCGAGCTGCTCGAGTTCTGGGACCAGATCTCTGATACCAGCTTCGACAGCCGCCTGCAGACCTTCTTCGACATGTAACGTGCTTCTTCTTCTTCTTCCCTGCTGCCCATTAATTTTCCCCTTCCCACTCCGTAGTCGTTGTCCTGACTGTATAATTAATTATCATGCGTTAAGTAATAATGAATCAA
>LFJQ01000249.1:0-40676 GCA_001182835.1 Oropetium thomaeum | reverse complement strand
AATCGGTACGAGTGAGTTCGTGATTTACTGGTAGTAGTAGTACTCTCTTGACCACCTTCTACCTACCGCTGCATAAAGAGACACTTGCTAGTACTTCTTTCAGAGTGTGCTCCAAGCGGCCTTGTGCTGCAAATTGCCCACACTTTTGCTTGGAGTCGCTATAAATCAAGTATATATCAAGTTGCAAGCAGAATCATGGTATTTATTCTAAGAATGTCACATTATTGGATCAAAAGACATACAGACGCATGACCCTGATCAGAAACGCAGCATGCCGGTTGTTAGTCACTACACAGAACATGAGTTCAGTATGTAACTCTTCAATCGCGTTAGAGTTAATGAAGAGTGGACTTATCATGGTATCCAAGGTTGGTTGGTTTGGTTACACTAGCATGCTGCACCAGCATGGAATTAATTAGGAGTTTCGTGTTTTTGTCAGTGGAGCTGTGGTTGCTGGTTGGGGCCTAAGCGCATTGATTCTCTTGTTGAAGAGTCTCTTCTCCATGCGTCGTTGGTCCTGACGCCCTTCACTTCACATGGGGCAATATCTATGGCAAACAGGAGAATGCACATAACCACTGTTGCATTGTGTTGGACTACTATAGTAGAGTACGTGTGTGTGTTCACAGGTCATCAGGGCATTCCTTCCTGATTACTACATTCCTGATTTGTTATGAGCACTGAGCGAATACAGCTTCAGGTCATCGAGAATCAATTCCAGATGAAGTTAAGTATACATGTGTGATGTGTGTGTATGGTACTCAGATGGTACCTGCAGTACGTCTTGATTCTTTTTATAGATTCCAGTATGCAATGGAAAAACTGATGAAGAGGGCCTGGACGATTGGACTAACATTATTTTAAAAGTAGTTAATTTTGCTAAGCACAGTACCCAACATAAACCGGAATCTTGTCCCCAATATCTTTCTAGTGATATATTGTGTGAGAGAATCAACACAGCTCAAACCTTGCTGTCCTGTTCTTGGTTAGTACTACTAGCACCATCCAGCTATCATGTAGACTCCTAGGACTTGGTAAACAAACGGTCTAGTCAACTCAGTTACACTAGTATTGTTGCAGCGCAAAACCTCTCTTTCTTCACCAACCTCTTTGCCCTGTGCCATGCTACACTGAATTCCAGGAGTGACACATCAAAGCTATCAACAAGGACAAAGTTAGAAACAATTATCCCCCAAATGTAGAATGAAATGGAAATTAAAGAAGATATCTCAAGCCCGAAAATTACCCTCCAGTTTTCAGCAAGCAGAAGCAGTCCATACACACAACACACAATGTTTGCAAGGAGATTTAGCAATACTACATAGCCATGCCCATGCTATGCTCATAGTACATTATTTTCTTTAATTTACACACTGCTACAAACTTGGTTCACCACAAACGTTTGAGAAGCTCTTCCTCAGATTTCAGCATTACTCGTACTCTTTGAGAAGTCTAGCTAAGTGCACACACCGTTACAGTCTTACAGAGATGCAGAGTAGCCCTGGTCCGTCCGTTCTGCCAGCAGCAAGAACAACACGCACGCATGATCGATGGATGATGCATCATGGCCACGAGAGATTGACGAAAGCATTAAACCCTCTGTGGAGCAGCGGTCCCATGTCCGCCGGCGGACGACGCCAGGGCGCTCCTGACGGTGGCGTGGCGACGCGGCAGCTTGAACGCCCTGAAGCTCTCGTGCCGCCGCATGCTGAAGCACGCCGGCGCCTGCACCTCGTCCTCGCTGTCTTCTTCCCCGACGGAGAACGCGAACACCCGGCTCCTCATCGACGCGGAGGCCGGCGACTGCGCGCTGCGGAACGACAGCGAAGGCCAGGAGGGAGGACGAGGAGAACCGACGACGACGACGAGGAGGTGGAGGAGCAGGCCGAGGCGAGCTCGAGGACGACGACCTGGATCGGCGGTGCAGGATGATCTTGGGAGGATGGCGCTGAAGAAGCCGCCGTGCTTCTTCCCGCTGCGCCGCCGCGGCGGGCTTGTTGCGGGCGGCGGCCTGCTTTTTTGCATTGGCCGTGTAGTAGGACGGCGGCGGCGTGAGGGGCGGGAGGGTGGCGGCGGAGACGGCGTCGTTCTTGGGAGTGCCCGGCTGCGACTCCCACAGGAACGGCACGGAGCCGCCGAGGCCACGCCGTAGTACACCCGGAACGACGGCGCGGCAGCCGAGGTCCCTCGAGAAGAGCTTCGAGAACACCTTGCTCCCTTGCTGAGGCTCTTCCTGCTGCTGCTTGTCCTTGCTGAGGATCTCCGCCATGGTTGTCGTCATTTGTAAGGATCGGCAGTGGATTCAGAGAGAGACAGAGATGCAATAGCAGAGAGGGAGAGAGACCAACAACAACTGAGGTGATGTGCGCATCGACCGGCTTTTATGCACCTCCAGAGAGCACTGCTGCGATGTATTTAACGGAACTTTGAGTTGTTAACTCCTCATTAATTATCTTCAGATTTCTGTTAGGGGTCGGTCCTTCAGATCCAATCATCCAGGCAAGGACATTAGAGCTGACTTTTGACTTTTTACTGCTGCTGCTGCTGCTGCTCCTAGTGGGACAGACCAGCTGGGATTTACCACAGAAATTGCAGACAGCAACAAGGGCCAAGGACATTAGTATTATAGAACTGCAGCAAGAATTTTCTTGACAAAAACAGAATACTGTACTGACAGGGTCGGCAGAAACAGCAACCTTTCCGTATATTCAGACTGACAATCCTGTCCTTCATTTTTTTTTTAAGTACAACCTCCTAATAGTACGTATAGTATGTTTCATTTTATATGTATAATAACGAAGCGAGCGTGTGAACCAGTCTGCCGTAACCTGTAGATGACTTATTTTCACTAGCAAATTACTACTCCTAACCTGTAGTAAGCAGTAGAGTAGACAGCACTAGTATAGCAGCACTGTTGCTCCTTTGGTATACTACTCCGTACCCATCGCTATCGCGCACTTACAATCTGCATGATCTACGCATCAACTACTACTACTACTCCTACGTGCTGTGCAGACGAGAAAACCCATCCATGCAGCAGAAGCAGATGCAACATCCCCATCCGCGCCATTAATAGTCCTTCCCCATATATATTTCTGGTCCATACTATAAGCTTGATTTCAGCGCTTAATTACACGTTGAAATCATTGGATGGATACGTGGCTATAGCATGAAAAAGCTTGTTTGTACTATACTCCACAATACTACCCTTGGTCGTTTTTTAAAAAAGAACTTTGATTAATTTATTTGGAAAAAAAGATCAAATAAAAAATTTCTGAACATTCTTTATCTCTGAACATGCATGAGTAATAATCACATATCAAAATGATAAATAGTTGTACTAAGAGGCCTCATGAAAACTGAAAGTTTTTTTTTTGTTGAGGCAGATCAAGGACAATGTGGTCACGTACGTCGAGGAGCGGACACATCTATCACACGTGACCAAAAGCTCGAGGTCCCTGCAACTGCAATTGCAAGAAAGTGTCGCCTTTCCTCTCTTCTAACTCCTCAAGAGAAGACCATGCATTGCAGAGGAATCTCGTACAAGTTACAATTTAATTCGCCCACCCGTCGTATATAAACTGCACACTATGTCGGACGTACGTACTGTGAAACTCCGCAATAATAGTCCATTCAAAGTTAAAATTGAAGCGAGCCCTAATCATGCAGTACTAGTAGTAGTAGCTTGGTACAGTCGATCGATCGTTAATGAAGTGGGGTTTCTTTCTTTTTCAATAGACGACTACGACGGCTACTAGCAGCAGTACAGCGTGAGGTACCTCTGGTACTACGTGGCTTCGAACTTTGGATGCGTTGAACAAGTGTTAATAACTCAGTGACGTGCCAGGTCTTACCGCAGCAAGCAAATTAAGCAAAGCCCGGGTCTTGTGGGGGTACCCAAGCTAGTACTACGTAGTAAGCTGGACTCGTCACCAAACGGTCTGCAGGCTTTCAACGTCGATGGGGCCAGATGGGTGCCTCCTCCAGGACCGCCCGCCGGGAGGGTGGTAAAGTAAAACCCGCCTAGAGCACCTTTACTCTAGTAACTACTATAGTGTATTTATTTTGACCAACTACTGGTACTTAGTACCTGAGGTACTTGTTTTATATTTAAATTAAAAATAGTTTTAAACAACGATGCGGTTTTTAAAACATCACTTTGATTTCTATTTTTTTAGGTAAATTGCAGACTGAATTAGAGATGATTGATGTGACGCCGAGGCTGCCGTCCACGCAAACAGTCAGTCCTGCCGCAAGTCGAGAACCGTTTCTTCACTGGCTCTGGCCAGGACCGTGGACTACTGCTGCGGTTCGAGAACGCTGTTGCTTTGATCAATGATCATCGTCGAGCCAATCTAGAGATCTGCCGGCGGTTCATACGGTGCACTGAAACTCTGAAACATAGTACTATAAGTTCGCCATTCGCGCGCAATGGATCGGAACATGCCGTATACTGGTGCCCTCCCAATATCTTCATTTTATCCCTGACCTCACCTTCATGATCTGCTACCGCGCAGATCTATGTTGCGTTTGTAGCCGGTGGATTGGTCGGATGGTATGTCCAAATCGCGGACGTCTGTGTTGAATGGATTATGGACGAAGCATGCGTGTCAATACCTATCATATACCAATGTCCAATTTCATGACCGTTGATTTTCGAATCAACGTTTGTAATAAGTCTTTGTGGACAAGACAAGACCACGTGAAAATTTTGCTTTACTGCTTCCTCTGCAGCTGCAACAGGTATCGCCTCGGCCCTCGGGAGAGGCCGGCCAGCCGTTGGAACTTGTACTAAGTCGGTTGCCTAGCTGCGAGCTACGGGTTGAATGGAGAATGAATGCGGTTCGGTGCCTGCGTATCTAGCCGGCGGCCGCCGCAGGCAGGGCAGCGTTCCATTCCGATATGGCCGGCGGTGTTGCGTGTTGGCATCTCCTGCCGTGAATGTGAATCCCTCTCTCTCCCTGGCCTCGGGAAGAGGAAGAGGTTGTCCGGCGGTTGCTCACGACGACTGGCTACCGGTAGGGTCGTTGAGTGAAATAATGAATGCGCCGTGTGGCTGCAGAAGCCGGCCGGGCGGCGTACCAAAATCAAGCGTCCCATCTCATCCTCGTCCGGCGGCCGGCTCTTTCCTGATGTAGAAAGACGACAGATTAGTGTACTGCACTACCTACTGCTATGCTACAGCACTGCGCCTGCCACTAGAGCCGCAGCAGACAAACCGGTTGGGCCTGCAAGGGCCAGGGCCACTTTGTGCTACCGCTTCGATTTGGCGCCAAGCTACGCGTGTGCAACTTTTCGGCCTCGGCCTGTAGCCTACAAATACCTTGCTTAAGGGCTGCCAAGGCCCAACTAACTTTAACGGTTTAGTCCATGGTGTATGTGCTTGACAAACAAGCGTCGATATGTCCGGTTAAGGAGACAGACTTGAAATCTGTTGGGCTTCGCCCGCGCAGGTTCGAACCCTGCTGTCGACGATATAATTCATTTTTGCTATTTCTGCAGTTCTTTACCTGTTCTGTTCCCACTTGAGATTATTTTTTTCAAAACGTTTTTGTGTGAAGAATTTCTTTTTGCCTGTTTCTGCCATTCTTTGCCTATTCCTTTTTGTTTTCGCTACTGTCTTCTTATGCAATACGTGCTCTGATTGGCATGTTTAATAAATCCATGAAAAAAAGAAACCATTATTAAAATCAACATCAGTTGATGGCGATGGTTGGTAACGGGGTTCTACAAAAAAAAAATCCCGCCTGTTACAATGACATGCACGAGGCCACAAGAAATGATTGATATTAAAAAACAGGAAAACAAATGTACATATCCATGTTTTCTATCTTTTGCTAACAACATGCTTTCTAATTTTTATGAACAAGATTGCACTTCGCATCCCTTGATTAGTTTATTAAAAAAACAAAGATGTATTCTATGTTCTATCTTAAATAATAGTTTCTCACTTGAGGAAATTAAAAGAAAAACTTCTGGATCAGGATCGCACTTCTGTCCTTTTCACCTAATCTTTTGCTTTCCAGGGCCAGTTCATCTTACCTTGGAAGAAAAGGTTCTTCACGAATCTAATCTCTTTGCTCTTCGCACTACTACCAGTAAATAAAATTAGTTTAGTATCACTAACGACCGGACGAAAAGAAGACTCCAAGGAAAAAAGCTTGCTTTGCATCTGCTCCTTTGCTTTCCGCCCCAAGAACAGAGCATACGGAATACTTCAACTAGCTTGGAGGAGAGAAGTCAACGAGGTAAGCTGCTTCCTGAATCTTGTTTCTCTGATCCATGCTAGCTGCGTCTGTAACTGCTGTTGAATTGCTCCAACTCAACAGCTATACCTGCGTCCATATTGCTTCGTTTTGATGCTGTAGCCCCTTCTTTCCCACACGATTCATGCTCCGTGGAAGCGCCGTGCCGGTGATTCTACTGCTTCCGCCTGCGGGCAAAACATTAGGTTTGGGGATCATTTTTGGATTTTGAGCACAGTTTTGGTAGTTGGAATGGTCTGAATCTGCTGGATTTGGTGCTCAGAATAAGCATTTTTTCGCAAGGCATAGCACAAGTCTGTGGTCCCAAGTTGGAATGGTCTGAATCTGCTGGAATTGAGCCTAGTTGCGTTACGTCAATTTACCTGAATGCAGCAACAGCTGTCGCTAAGGATCCATTTGCGTTACGTCAATTTTCCCCCAAAGCAAAGAAAAAAACGGATTCATTTGATTTTTTCTTTAGTTCATTAAATGACTGAAACGGGGATGGATGTCCCCCGGAGAGATGAAATTAGGTTACCAGATTGCCTGATTTCACTTGGATCGCGCCCCTTTTACTGATAGGTTATTAAGCAGGTATGATGTGGTCAACCAGGAGGCTCGCGTTTGTGCTTTCGCTTGGCATAGCATTTTCAGTTGCTGTTGCAGGGAAAGGGAATTTAAATAACATCTTGGGTAAGTTTTGGATTCATCACCTTTTGTTCTATTGGCATTTTCATCCCAGTTATATCAGTGCGGTCAGAACATACACTCACAAGTGCGGCAGTAAACTGTTTCAAGTACTTACCTTTTAGTTCAGTTATATTTGCATTTCAAAGTTAGGAAGACTTGTACAGTTGCATTTTACTAGGTAATGTGCTGCAGTGTTTCTGCTGCCTCTGCCTCCTGTGAGAATTGTTCTTAAAACTTTAGAAGGCTCTGTTGTTCTTGCAATCTGTTTGCCTATTAGATATCATAGTTTTTATGTTTGTCTTTTTTTACCAGTTTTTATGTTAGATATCATAGTTTTTATGTTGTCTTTTCTTAAATTACCATGTTTTTATGTTGTTTTTCTTTTTTTTATTTCTTTTCTCTAACTTTTTTCATGAGGAATATTCTTACATGCACTAATTCATTGACGAATATTTGATGATAATGCCATAAAATTTGCTTAACGTATTTCAGTGATGATATTTCCAGAAATTTAAGCTTCTTATGTGCTGATGATGAGGTCAATCTGCTCGGCTGTATTGGTTTCAGATGATGATAGCTCACCTGTCGCAAGCAAGACGATAAGTCTGACTGCAGCTAATGGAAAGATGTGTCTACTATGTGAACAATACTCAACTGAGGCACTGTTCTACCTTAAACAAAATGAAACACAGGTTGAAATTCTTAGCTTCACCATGCATGCGCAAATACTGCCCCCTTCAAAAACAGGTATAACAATGTGTCACTTGTTATCCCTTAACTTTCATTTGATTTGTTCACAATTTGTTTTGTTGATGGTCTGCTTGGTTGCAGTGCATCACACTGGTCGACTATTACATCCCCTTTTCTTCATGGAGGTTTCCATGGTTAACCCCGAAAAGTTCTGTGAATCTGTTCATTTCTGCAAGAAGGGGATGGAGATTCACCTACCAACTCGAGAGGATGCTTGTGGCCTATGCCATCACGTTGTTGTTGAAGTTCTTATGATGCTCAAAAACCCCGACACACAGGTCATAACAGTTTCTTAAATATCTGTCACCTGTGTTCTATATATTGTACCACTTTTAGACATTATACATAGTTTAATACCTTTAATGTTTGCTGTAACATTGCAGATGGAGGTAATCGACCTACTACTCAAAACATGCAGCAAAGCGAAGAACTATGAACTGCAGGTTAGCTATGCTCTGAAAACAAAACTCTGATAGATCATAATGTGAATGCATCATCCTGTAATTGAATAATAGCAGACCATAGATTGCAAGACTTTCTTCTACTAGGTCAGACAAAAACAGTGAAAAATGATAAAGCTGGAACTGATTTGACAGTTCAGAAAGTAAATACTTTTAATGCCTCAGTTGCTACACTACTATTCTGTTTCCTTGAACATGTCTAAGGATGCACCAAGTTCAACAACTTAGGTTTTTCCTTCAGTACTTGTACTTTGCCACATATATAATTGTTTCTGTAACTAGGCTATAGCCTGCACCCAGCAGCTTTTTCCTTAATTCAGTTTTGACAATTACCACTGTTGCAAACACTAGAGCTAACAGTCCTCTTTTAATCCGTCCAGTGCAAGAGGCTGGTTGTCGAGTATATCCCGCTAATTCTGGTAAAGGGCCAGAGCTTCCTTGAGACGACAGATGTTTGCTCTGATATACATGCGTGCAAAACTGGCACCCAAGCATCAATGGGAACCATTCTTCTATCTGCCTCCTCATGAATATTAGTGAATTGGATACGCCTTTTCTGCTGGGAAGGGCGCAAGTATGAGGGTCACATACATGTTGGTACCTTTTCCTCTGTTGCTGAAACACAATTTGAATGGCGAAGATCTGGCTGTGTAAAAATCTTGTGTAATTATGGAGCCCTGTAAACGGTTTATTGAACTTCAAACTGAGTTAGTGCAATGCACAACTATCAGGTAATTAGACTGAGAAGATGTTCAATTTGTAGCCTGTTGGCAATTGTCACATTACCATGTATTGTTTCTAGGCAATTACAGCAACTGTGCCTAAATTCAGTCTCTGGAAAGCTGTCCATATTTGTGTAAGTGGGCAAGGACAGAAATATTATAAGCCATGAGAAAAAAAAAAACTTAAATTCGCTTAGAAGAGAATCGAACACAAAAAGTCCAAAAAGGCCCAATACATTGGCAACAATAACTGGTGACGAGAAATCTTTGAGAAGTGCATTCTTCATCTACTTTAACACAAAATTCTTGCAGATATATTCGATTTACTGCAAAATCTCATCGCAAAAAAAAAAAGATTTACTGCAAAATATAGTAATCATAGTTCACATAAATTCAAAAAAAAAAAAACTAGACTAATCATATGCCTTGTAGTTATTTGCAAGAGTAACACTCTCAAATAAGCAAGGCACCAATGCACGTGACAAACTTAATGCTAACTCAACATAGAACATAGATAGGATTAGAGATCCAAGTCTTGGTTCACATCATAGTACTATATACATGTTAACAAGACATCATCTCATTGCAACCTCTCCTTTCTAAGCCTCTCAAGCTCTTTAATCATCTGCCAGTGTTCCATTGAAAGACTCTTCTCACCAAAGCTTGATGCCATTATTTGCGCCATCGTCAGCCATCTGCAGATCAGCACAAACGGATGTCAGCTAAAAGGGTTATAAGCTTCCTGAAATTACAAGTACACGCAGTAGGATATGAGCTGCATGTGCACAAACCTGCTAAGTTCAGAACAGCCCAAGCTCCTATCAACACGCATGGCATTGACCATATCATCTTGAATCATCTACAATTACAATTTAAACATTATGCAACTCAGAAAAATATCATGCAAAAAGGTTTCAAAACAGTGATTTGCTAGAGAGCAGGATAATGGATAATTACCTGATAAGTTTCTTGTTCAGTGGACTGAGGAAGAGACCTAACTGTGGCCAGATACCATCTCCAACTCTCAAACTCCTCTGAACCCAGATTAACTGCTGGAACGGAGGATGGACGGAAAGGCACAATCAAGTCCGGAAGAATATTTGATTTCCCTTCAGAGAGAGTAAGTAGCTGTACATCAGTTGCCATTCCAAGCTTGTAGTACTCAAAATCATACTCGACCTGAAAATAAATTCACAGAAATACATTGTCTATAGTTGAGCTTAAGGCTGCCAGCAACAACACGATTATAAAATAAAACAAATCAGGTTCAAGATTGTAAGTAGGGGACTAGTACCGTCTGAGACTCCATCAAATTCTTGAGCAGAACATATTCTCGACACCTTTGGGTGTCAGCGCCCCTGTCTGCAGAGTAGTCTCATCAAAGGTTAGATGAGCACCTTGAGGTAGCTGAAGAACTCCAGTGACCAGCCTACAGCAAATATTAGGGTGGTTGAAGGTTAAAATTTAACTTTACACAATTTATGAGAATATCAGTAGTATCATACAAACTAAATGTGAAGTACCTTCCTGACTTGTTGTCCTTTCTAGGTTGAAGCGTGGCTGTGTTGAGATACTCAATTGACAGAGGGATGGCCTGTGAATATGGTACCAATCTCTGGATCAGCTTGTGCAGTTGATTTCCAAAGATGGAAGCATTTTCTCTGTTGAAGCCAGTGAAATTTAAGGAGAGCCTCCCAACAGTAACAACATCCCTTATTGCGAAGCTGCATAGCGGTAGCAGGGAGCAACAAATTATTAGTGATTATGAATTACCTTAGTAAGAATCATGCCGAATGCAAAGCCTGTGGTTTGTTATTTGGATATTCCAACCAAACTTTTTGTGTTTGTGTACTTAGGGCAGCTGATTTATAACATAACATACTCTGGATAAAAGATGCAAAAGCAAACACTGGGCTGCCAGTTCATCGTTGCCTAGCACCAGAGTGAGATGCGAGAGCAAAGAATGCCGAATGCCTTTCAATAGGCTTGGAGAAGGCTGCATGATCAAAACAAACAGTATAAGCTCTGTTAGTCAATGCAAAAGGTTGATCAAACTAGTAACCAATCTTAAGTTTGGCAACAAATTTGGTAATATGTACCTCGACAACAGGAACCTTTGAAATAAAATCATGGGATGCTAATTTTCTCCATACCAAACAATGAAGACGGGGCACCTACACAATCGTTAGAAGGAATAGAAGTTTAAGGCAAAGACTGAAAGAAAGAAAGAGCGAATCCTTTTTCACTGTTATACATGAGATTGGCTACTATGCATGAATGTACCTTGCTTGGAGGAAGCTGGGCTGTCACGTCTTCTATGAGGTCGAACATTATATCGTCTGGATTGTCACTAGGTGCAGCAAGTTCTGGATCAAATGTATACACACCTATGAACTCAACAACATCATTTAGTTTAACTTGACTCTCCAGCATATCATAGACCTACAAGATGAGAAATACAGTATCATCTGTTTCAAACACAACTATAAGATAAAATGCATAAGTTTGCTATTTTAAGAGTTTTACCTTACAAGACATGAAAGCGAGCTTCCAGGAATATGATGAACTCCATTGATCTCTGGTGCACTTGCAGGCATTTGTGCCGAACTAGATGACGTATGGGCATCAACTTCCTTCTGCAAGAAGAGAAGGGGTATTGAATCAGATTATGAGCCACCTCATTTTCCTTATCTCTAGGTTACATGCAAGTTAAGCAGTTGGAAGGGCATGTATGTTCAAACAATGTCATTTAGTATTTGGTAATATTCTTCCCGAATGAAAAACAGTTTCTTTTCACAAGTAATAAATAGCTATATTTAAAGAAGCATGTTCCAGAGCAACATTTACTCATACAAGTAATTGTTAATAATAACAAGGAAATTGGTAAATGGATAGATTTACACGATATCAATGGATACGGATTTACAGGCCAGAATAACAAATGAATTTGCTTCCACACAATGTATCATCGTTTTACACTTCAGAGTAAAAAGAAAATCAAGTTCAATTCTTACCGGTTCTTACTGAATGAAGAATGATCTCCGTTACCATTTTCTGAAACCTGTTTAGAGCAAAGCATTAGGTGGCAATAATCGACATTAAAGACCAGAACTGTTATAATAAAGTATATGTAAACATACATCCATGTCATCATTATCTCCATCTCTCTTCCTTTTATCCCTTTGTTCGGTTGCAAAGCAATCAACATTCTGCACATGTCAGGTCCTGGGGAAGACTCCAGTGTCAAGCATTTTGTCCGGGTACCTGAAAGAAGCCAATCGGACAAACCAGGTGAACCCATTTCCATCAGCAGATCCTTTGAACAAAGGAATTTTAAGTTTACAAACCAAAATCAAGCGCCCTTGGAAGAAGTGACATACCGGCACACAGTGGAAGAGATGACGCTCCCAAAGATGCGACTCACAAGGGTGTGGCATTGAGAACGGTGAGAAATCAGTGAACTTATTGGTCCTCCAAGTTGAACCGTCCTACACAATGATAACTTTATAAGCACATCTGGGACAAAATTCAGCTTAAAAGTACCCCTTACAAGCCTTACTCTTAGTTCAGTACCTTGAAAGCACCAATGTAGAACTCAGTCCCCAGCATGTCCTGAACCATGCCCCGATACCGAACGAGGGTATTTGGTTTGATCAATCCAATATTAGAGGCATTCAGCACTGGAACCTGGAATTATTTTGGTAAAATTAGATTATTATAAGCTGTACATACACCTACAATACAGAAATGGTGCAGCAGATGGCCTTTCTCCCTATCTAGGATAACATGAAGATAAGCTCAATTTCTCTAACCGACAAAAGTGAATCCTGTCAAAACAATCCTAAATCCCTAGGTTGTTTTTCTATGATACTGCACTGGCATTTGACAGGTTTCTTGTGTTGTGTATACAGACGATTCATAGCGATAGTATAGAGAATAAGAAATTTACGCGGTAAGTCGATTTTAAACCTGAATCGCCAACCAGATCCATACTAACTAAGCTTGTGCAACGCCAATAAAATCACCTAAATCAAGAACAGAAAGAACAGGAAATGGCTTTCACCTTGTCGAGTCCACCTTCCTCGAAAAGGAAGGAGCGGAAGAGGTCGCTGGCGCCCCAGTCCTTCCTCGAAAAGCCGCAACTGGATCACTTCCTCCGGACTCCGCCAGCGGCCGCCGGCGCAGCCGCCCTCTCGAAGGTGCACGCACCGCGCCCAGAGGGTTTCCCAACGAGGTCGTACTGCGGGCCCACCATCCTCTCTCGGTCTCTCCCTCGATTCTTGGGTTTTTCGGGTGGGAACTGGGAGCAATGGCGTTCAGGGAGGTAGTGAGGCGCGGGGTGGGGAAGAGGCGGAGGAGGGGAGGGTGTTATAAGTGGGCGGGGTTTTCGCGCCACTAGCGGCGGCGCTTCCCGCCGTTTCCTACCCATCTTCCGCCATTACTAGTGGGTTGTATTGGGCCGAATCAGGCCCTATAAGCCTGCCCTAATCACCGTGGTTCGGCCCGTACACATGGTGGGCTGGGCTCGATGAAATCACGCGCGACCACCTGCGCCCCTCGGTTCGGAACATTGGGTTGGCTGTTCCTCTGCCGGACCCCGCTGCTTCCTCTCCGTCTCCGGGCGCGGCGGAAGATACGACCATGGCCGCTGGCGATGCATCGTCTCCGTGTCGACAACGTCAGTACACAGCATCGACCTCGTCGGATCGATCGCTGTCGCTGTTGCTGCGGAGGTTTTACCCCCCTGTCCAGAATATGCACCAATATCAAACTGCCAAATGGAGCAAGGTGTTCGCCGTGATACACAGGTTTTAATTCTCCGTTCAGTTATACAGTACGAATTCAAGATGTTTTTGACAATGACGGCATTCGAATTATGCTTTGGCCTATATTCTTTTTTTTCCCCCCCCTTTTGGAAGATTGCCTATATTCTGATTGCATCTACCAGAAGCTAACAGCACTACAATTCCCGGAAGAACTCAGCTGTCTCGTACAAAAGAATTTAATCTACGTGTTGATAATATTATGTCCAGGTAGCAACTTACAGAAGTGAAGAGCATATAAAAACATATGGAAACACAACAGATCAGCTACCTCTTGTGTCTTACTCTGCTTTGGAGGTAGATGAGCCATTTGGAGCAGAGGTAATAATAGTACCCTCTAAAAGTGAGATCCATTTACTGACAGAACATATAAGCCCAAAAATGGAGTAGGAACGTTTGTTACACTGAGTGGTCGGCTTGATCCAACCCTACCATCTGCCTACTGAGCTGAACTCTATATAATACCGTGCAGTAACAAAGCAGCAATTTTCATTCATGCCTTTGAGTACTTTGAGCTCCACATGGATACCTTCAGGGGTTCATCATCTGCGACGCTGCCCCCATTTTCAGCCGTGCTTAAGGAGTCTGAGATCAAAGGGCTCGATTCACCCTCTTTTACCTGAGGTTAAGACATGCAATTTCTGTCAAGAAAATAGCAAGAATAGGATAGCAACAACCACCAGACATTCAGAATGCCCTGCAAACTACTACCTCCATTTTTTAATTGTTGGCACTTGTTAGTTAAAATTTACATTAGCAAAAGGACAACAAATAAAAGTCTAAGAGAGTACTCCGTAGTCAGCACTGATGAAATTGCAAATGAAATAAACCTGACAAAAAATTTAAGGTCAATGAAGATTCATGAAGTCCAATCAGACAGCAGTTATATTCGATATACATGGCTGTAAATGGTTATGCTTAATACTTAGTCACACATTCAAATTAGTACTCTTGCCAAACTACACAATATGATATCTGCTCAAAACATGACAGAAAATTGTAGAATTTAGTAAAGTGTAACCATTAGAGAACATACCTGAATGACTTGCGGAGAGACTTCAGCAGGTTTTTGTTGAGTTTCTCGAGTACAGAAGTACGAATATGAAACCATTCCAATCACTGCAATTAGGATTCCAAGTATATTTCTCCAGCTAAATGGATCGTGAAGCAGAACATATCCAAAGGCAAGAACCAAACACGTTTTAAGATGACCAAGGACTTGGTAAGTTACTGGAGATGTCTTCCCAATTACAAGAAACGTGCTAAAGTTCACTGAAACTGATATCAGGCATGACAACACAATGAAAAACTGCAACGACGATAAAAGCAAACTCAAGATCAGATGAAACAACATTAATGATTAACAAATTTTCATTTTCTAAAACCTGATTTAATGCTTACCAAAACTTGAGGTGTGTAATCATACGCAAAGACATTTTGGTTTGTCAAAAACCCATCAAGGAATGGACCAATAAGGAACAAAGTCAGTGCTTGGTATGGGCACGATTGGTATAGAAGTTGGGTTGATGATACCTTGAACTTCTTTTGTATTGTATTCGTCATCTGATGGCTTGTTAAGGACTCAAGTTATACACCACACAACACTGTAATACTCAAATGAAAAGGTACTTCATCATTCTAAAACCCTATTTTTAATATACAGGAAAACTGCATATCACCAAGGCAACCAACATAGAATAACACACAGTTGATATTAAATCATCAAGATAGCATTGCTAAACAAGATAGTACTATGCTTAACATTGAAAGTTTATGTTCAAATGGTAAATAGAAACACAGTAGCAGAAGTGCAGTTTTTCTTGTTCTAATATCAGCAATTTTCCTTATCTATCATTAACAACATGAAATATTTTCCAAGGTTTATGCAAAAAGCATGCGGCAAGCAAATTATTTGGCAAACAGAAAATAATTTTACAAAGGAATATAATGAATATGATTCAAAGGATACAATTTGTGCAATACAGGTTGTGATGATTGCCAACAAAGAGAGTACAGATCCCACAGCATTGAGTTGCAGATCAGTCACAGTAGCGACACCAACACCAACAAGTAGTACGCTAAGGGAGAGCTTGATGTTTCGACTGCATAGTAAGTCAGTAAACAGATTAGATTGTGTATGATTGAGCTGGTTAAAACACATGACATACTGTATACAAACCTAAATTTCTTCCTGAAGAAAAGGGTCTCCAATATTACAGTACAAGGAATAATGGCCAGCTTTGTCATCTGGGCATAAAGAGAATTTCAACATGGTTGAGTGATTAGAGTGCAAGGTAAAGTGACAGAACCGCGTTAAATTAAAAGCCTCTTCCTAAGATGTTGCTCGCGCAGAGGCAGTACACCCAGATAAAAAGAGGGCAAGATGCTTTTCAATTTGAAAGCAGAAGCAACCATCGACCAACCAGATAAAGAATTAGTCCCATGATGGCTTAGAGGTGATAGCATTAAAAAACCAAAGCATAAATAATGTGTACCTGGTAGAAACCAACAGAGTTGAAGCCTAGACTCAAGTTGAGAAGTCCAATAGAGATGCCATTCAGCACTCCAAATCCATAACTGTCCTTGCATCGAATGGTTTGTGCTCAAATAGCTTCATACATAATGCCACATGGAGTGAACAAAATGTGACCAGGAGATGCCAACTTGTCAAGGTAGTAGCTGTAAAAAATATAATTATAAGTACGGAGGAAAAGATGCATATTTCTTCTTTTATTTATTATCTGATTGAAAGAATTAGCCCGTCCCTTAACTTTATGGGCACAATATTACAAGGTAATCAACAGTGACACCTTGCAGATGTCAGATGTACACTAACATGATTACCAAGAATACATGACTAACATGTATTGAAAAACTATGAATTGTATTGCTCCAAAAGAGACCACCTGCTGTCACTTAAGCTAACTCTATCTCTCTTAGTTGTATCACCCAAAGCTCAGAGTTCATCCATACTTTCACCAAACTTCCTCACAACAATAATTCCCAAACAATATAGTAAACAATGTGCGGCACCAATTCCCACGGGTCGAAATCTAAAAACTCATGCCTTAACAATCATCAAGCAGTAGGTGACTGGCAGCGGGTACAGCATCGCGGCAAGATTGGATCTCGTACCAAAGTTGAAGCCGAGGGAGCTCATGAGAGCCTTGTTGCAGATGACGATGGAGACTGAGGACACAACCGAGAGGCTCAACGCCCCCACGGTCCCCAGCTGGAACTTCTCCCGCTCAGCCCCATCTCCACCGCCGCACCAGGAAGCAAGCAGAGCGGGAGAAATAAAAACTTCCCGGCCGAAACCACCAGACAAGGCCGCTGGGCAGCACCTGCGCAACCAGAAAGATCACACTTCGATCAAAACAAATGCAGCACGGACACCTAAGAAGCGCCAAGAACCTGGCTTCCCCGATCAAACTACAAGTAGTACCTCTTTGCTCTCAAAAACTGAATTCAGATAAAGGAAGCTGGATCTGGGAGACAAGGGCGTGAATCTGAGCGCCGAACTGGAAGTGGCGCGGGGATCGAGGGAAAGGGGCAGCAGAAGCTAGACGGGGACGGGGCGGATCGGGTGGGCTTGGCTTCGCGGCTGCTTGAGCTTGAGCTACTGCGCGCTTCGCCTGCCTGCGCTCCCCTCACCTGCTCACCGGAGACGGAGACAGCGGCGTTTTATACCCAAGATATTGTTGTGTGGTCGTTTCGGGTTTGGTGGGGCTGAGGACTAGGCGTTAGATTACCCGATTTCCCCAGGGGCGAATTAGCTATTTAGCTTACATTTTCGGGATACAAATTTGATTCTACAAACTGATTTATTACTTTTTTTAATTGTTGGCATTACTAGTTTAAATTTGAATTAGTAAACATAAACAACTAAAACAGAGGAAGTAACCTGTTTGTGAGGTGTTTTCTAGTACTCGGATCAATGTCTAGTAGGTATTCATGATATTATTGTGTACTCCTCTGTTTGTTTTAGTGGTGTCATTAGGGCATGGATTCTTAAGCCATTGATAGTTGATTGTGCATGTTAGAAACGGCATCAACAAAGAACCGGAGTAGTACTATTTAAGCAAACCATTTGAGGAAGTTGAAACTTGAGTATTCTCAAGTAGCTAAGTAAGGAAGCAGAAAGAAAATCATGATGTCCACAATATTGAACTATAACACAAATAGCTGTAATAAGATGTGCAAAATGATGAATTGAAGGAGAAAAATGATCACAATCGCTAACCTTAAACTGTAAATTTCTAGTTTATTGCACATTTGCTAACATATTTTCAATTTTATATATTTCACAACAATACCTAATAGAAGTTCTACCAAATTTGTTGGATATTTCTCATTCATATCGTATGATGTATTGGTATGTTTTTGTGACACTGGTACGCAAAGAAAAAAAACTTAAACGCACAATTATTCATATCGTATGGCGTATGGGTATGTTTTTGTGACACTGGTACGTAATGAAAAAAACTAAACGCACAATAATTCATATGGAGAAATGAAAAAACAAATTAAGAAATAAGAAAGTAATAAAACTATGTTGGAGTTTTCTTGTAAAACCTCCAAACAAGCATCATGGGCAATTTCATAAGATTTTGTTTATGAAAAAAAGGAGCCATGTGGGAAAGGGTACCTAGACGATACCTATATGATTCCTTCTGCGAGAGAGATAGTAATAATCATTCGACTCGTACAATCCGTGAGACCATCTCTTATGGGTTAGTTATAGTGTTTTGTGTGTTCAACGGAGTACATGATTTCTTTGCTTTAATTATACACTATTTTTTATATGAATCCCTCTCATTTTTTTTTGCGATGAAAGATCCCTCTTATATCTGATCACACCCATTTAGCCACATGTTATAGCAAAAGCTATTTAGAGCAACTCTAAGCACTTCTTAAATTAAGTCCCTAAACAAAAATTTAGGAAGTAATTGAAAAAATAGTTCTCCAACGTTCTCTATTATTAGGTTCCTAAACTTAGCAAGTTCTTAAACAAGTCCTCTTACTTCCTACATTTAGAGATCAAATTGGAGCTCCTAAAAGATCAAACAACTTCCTATATGGGTTGGACCGAAGAAAATGACATATGTGACAATATTTTAAATAGATTTGATAACTTATATTGGAAGTTGTTGGAGTATATGAGTTGTTTTACTGTCAATACTTATTTACAAACTTGCTAAAGCAATTTTTTGGAGTAAAATTTTAAGAATTGGTTGGAGATGCTGTTACAAGGTATTTTTACAATTATCGCTGGTGCCCATCTCGATGCATGTTTATGTAACATTTCTTGTGACTTGGGCCCAAGAAAAATATAAACCAATTAAGATTTAATGCAAAAATTAATTAAAAAGGGAATTAATAAAAGTGTGGGAAATTATTAAAAAGAAATTAAGTGAATTACTTCAAATTAGGGTTTACACATTTAAAATAAAAAGGCACTAAATATTAATGCTAGGCAGAATTTTAAATTTCAAAAGGGAAACACAAAAATTCATCTTCATTTAATTTCTGAAATCAAATTTGGACCTAGGTGCAAATTCCTGAAAATTTCTAGGCCATTCTGAAAGTGTTCCTGAAATAGTTGGACCTTTATCTAATTTCCTGAAAGTTCGGGGGCTAGTTTGCAAGAAGTCCTGGCCAGCGGCCCATTGGCCGGCCCAGCTGCCAGCCGCCCGCCCTCTCCTTCTCTTCTCTTCTCTCTCTCTGTTTTCCTTCTTCCCGCGCGCGTGCACGCCACCCCAGGGCTCCGACCGCGGCAGAAGAACCTCGCCACCTGCCGCGCGCGGCCTGCGCCGCGCGCGTGCGTGGCGAGCGCGGGCGTGATGCACCCCGGCGCCCAGGCGCGTCGACCGCCCTCCCTTTATTCGCGCGGCCTCCTCTTTCTCCTTTCTTCGTTCTCCCCGCCCTCTCTGCTCCTTCTCCTCACCGAGCCGCCGCGCCGCAGCACCACACCCGAGCGCACCAAATCCCGGCCCCGTCCCTCGTGAAATCGATACCCCGCAGCCCCTCCTTCTCTCCCAAGCACCCCCGCACCGTCAATTTTCATCGAACTTCACCGATTTTACGCCGCCGTCGCCATTACCTTCGGCCGAAGCAACATCTCCGGTGAGCTCCGTTCTCCGGGTGAGGATCGATCTCATTTTTCCCTCCCCTAGCTTCGCCGTGCTGCGAGGAAGCTCACTGGCATGGTGCATTAGCCGGGCGCGGGCCGTAGCGCCGCCGCGCCGTAGCCGCTGCCGCGCGTGCGCCGCCGCTCGCCGCCGGTCCGTTTCCGAAGCTCGCCGGCGACCATGTGTTAGCCAGCAGGTTCCCGCGCGATGCCCGTGCCTCTGGTGTGCTCGCCGCTGGCCAACCTCGCCGGCAACGCCGCCGTCCGCCGCCTGCCGGCTAGCTAGGGCAGCTACCCCATTAGGGTTTTGCCCGGGTACTGTTCCATCGATTTCAAAATTGATTTACTTCGGCAGGAAAATTCAATAATTCACAGAAAATAGATCCTAGCTCCAAAAATGATAAATCCAAATGTTTTGGAACCATAAGAAATTGTAGTAGTTAACAAAAATATAAAACTTCATTGTATAAAATTATTAATTTTGGGATTTATTTAATTAATCAAAAATGCCCAAAACCCTAATTAATTAATTGCAGCTATTAAAAATTTGGGAATAAATTTGTATAACCCTAGCTTAACCCTGGCTACTCATTTTGCTTTGCGATAACATTAGTAGAGTTGTTTTGGTTACCCTTTTCGGTCAGCTCTTGGCTAGGTCAAAATCAAAGCGACTCGACAAAAACCCTAATTTACCCTAATCCACTAGCGACCTTGTTTCAGTCAGCATGAAATTGTTAAATGTTAATAACATCCTTGTAATTGCATCATGTAGACGCCGACGTGAACGAAGTAGCTGTCGAGGCGGACCCCGCCTTCTCTGAAGACACCACCGTCGCCGACCCCGAAGAATACCCACCAGGCAAGCTCCGGTGCACTACCTCTTTTAAAGTTTTTCTTTACAACAGTGCATGTGATGTCATGTGATGTGCATTTAGGTCAATAGGAGTTGAATGAAACCCTAGATGCATATGTTGCCAGTAGTACCCACATGGAATATTGGTACAGGTAGCTCGATGTAGTTGCTATGCTTAGGATTACTCTTCGGTAGAAGTCGAGCAGATTGGACCCTGCTCGCGATATGTTAGGAGTTGATTGAAACTTCCACCTTACTAGAGAATTATGGAGCAGGTTCAGGTTTAATGAAAAGAAATCGGGGTCAGACAGAGGGTGATAGGAAGGCAACAGACCGGGGTTCTGTGTGCGGTAGCTCTGTCTGATCCGTGGGGCACAGTTGGTTGAGTATTGAATGTACTGCTCACATGCTGGAACTATGGGAACCAGTAAACCTAGGTAGCCTAGAGAAGGCAAAGCTGAACCTACCTTACGGTGTCTGACTGGCGGCGGTCTGGGGTGGACAGTGTGTGAACTCCACAGACACCGTCCGGGACGGGTGATCTGGTGGGACGCGGCACTGTTAAGGTAGCGTAAGAGGGAATTAGCTTTGCCAGATCTGGTGCGAACGGCTGCCACGTGCGGTCCGGGACGCGCACGTGTCGTGTGATCAGGTTAACCCTACAGGTGTAAATCGTTTCGAACCGCTGACACTCTCAGTCTAGAGTCTACTCAAACTCTCTGTCGCATACGATAATAAGTGAACAGATGAAAATGATGAATTGGTTGTGATGCTTATGTTAAATAATTGCTTGACAACATGATTGTTTAGTTACAGGCCTACTAAAGTTTATTTTCTCTCTAACTTAATTTGGGCTAAAACATGAAAATAGGAACTACTTAGTAAAGCGAGTCCTTTTGCAATTATTCCTACCCCAGTGTCAGCCGAGCATGTCTAGGTGTCGGCTGTAGACAGCCTATTGTCGGGTTAGTCTTGCTGAGCTTCTTAGAAGCTCACGCTTTGCGACTCGTGGCTTTCAGGAGGGTTCGATGCGACCGGTGGTGGAGGTGGCCAGTTCTGGGAGGAGTCGTCGCCGGGTTGGGGTAGCTTTCAGTGGGAGCCGCTCGAGTAGCCGCTGTTGTGTGTTGCTAGTAGCAGGGAGCCGTTGGGCAAGGCCCTTGCTTATGCTTAGAGTCAGAGTCGGAGTCTGTATCTTTATTTCCGCTTCCGCTTGTAAGACTTAATCGTTTCCGCTGTTTTATGAAAACTGTTCCTGTGGAACCGAACTCTGTAATCTCACTCATGTAATATTTTTCTTCCGTCTTAAACCTGTGCTTTTTATTGCCTGTGTTGTACCCTGTGAACGTTCGCTTCGACGAACGTCGCCCAGAATGGATCCCGGGAGGAGGATCTCCCCCGTTTCAGGGGCGGTCCGCCACAGTTTACTACCAAAAGTCCCTGAACTTTATATGAATAGCAGCCAGCGTCTATTGGTCTTTACCAAAAGTGGCCATCTTGTTGGTTTTTTGCTATGCAATGTGTCCCTTCTCTTCTATTGGCACATCAGTTTGACCGGAGGTGGTAGAAATAAAAATGCACTGCTGATCCAGCACTTTCTCTGACAGCATGACCCTATCCTTCTATTTGCAGTTCACAATTCACGTGCTACTAGTACTGAAATTTACCAGCTCAATCCTCAATCTATTGGGGGGGGGGGGGGGGGGGGGGGGGGGGGGCGGGGGCGGCGGACGCGCAATGGTTTTCTGTGCTACCTGTAGGTGCATGGGTTTGATGAGGGGCAGACAAAAGGGTGTCCTTGCTGCTCCCCTCTTTCTCTCCATGGCACAGTCGATCGCCGTCAAGTACTATGGGGGTGAAAAACAAAATTGCGGTCCTCAAGGCTCTGACAGCTAATCGCACCGGAATCTTGCATGTTTGCGGGAATCTCCACGCGGTGATCCGTATCTCCTCTTATTATTGGCTCCAGAATGATGCGCGATGCAGTGGCCGGTGCTCGAAAGCTCTGACATAAATTTTTGAGCTGAAAACATGACAAGAATTTCGTTCTCGCCTCACAAAAATTGGCTGGGTATACCAAAGTGTTTTCCTTTTGGTCCGGGCGTTGTTAGGTCGTGTGGATAAGGAACCGCTCGCCCCGGCCGGTGAAGGAGCGAGGAATAATAAGCAAGTGTTAGGTTAGGTGGCACGCCATCGTCGTGGTAGTACGAAGCGGATCACTTACTTTTGGCATTACAGCATACTAGTACTGGTAGATTAATGAATAAATGACTAATTGAAAACGGGCATGCATGCATGGGCGCCAAGTTGGTCGTTGGGGTTGGGGCGGCCTAGCTCCACCATCCTCTGCTGCTGCTTATCGTCCTCTCCCTCTCTCTCCTCCGATCCGATCCGATCCGCCGTACTCCGCAGCAAAAAAGGGTGGCGTTCCATGAGCCCAACAACGAACGGAACGAATTAAACCCAACTCAACTCAGCACCGACGCTTCCTCCGACCACCAGGACGACGCGACCCTGTTCGTTTCACTTACTGTTCCGAGTGCGGCGGAGCCACTCATGTGGATGTAGGGCCTCTCCCTCTCTCGGTGATCACATACTGATCAGGGTTCACAGTGCAGATTGATTTATTAGCAGAAAATTATCCTACAAGGATATAATTAATAAAGAATGTTGGTAGAGACTAGAGAGAGAGAGGTAGTGGTACCATATTGTAATGGAGGGGCAGGCCGGTCCCACTGTTAGTTCTTCGTTGACATGAATAATGCAGCAGCTAGCGACACACCATCAGGTGCCAGCCCAAGTGTTATTATTTCTGTAGGAATCGAAATGCATGGACACCACCACCGTCCTTTTATTTCCCCAACGCAAGAGATTTATTTTCTGTGGGGTAATCGAAATTAACAAATTTTCTGCGGGCTTAGTAGTGTTTGGAGCAGAAGACACACAGCACGGCGCCACGCGAGTTTTTACTGACAGCAACGACGCAGCACGCAGAGAATTTTTTATTGCGCCTGAAGCCGCAGAAGCAAAGTAAATCGAAACGGATCGCAGTATGGACCATCATCTGCCAACCGAACCAATCCCGAACCAACCAAAGGGGCGAGAAAAAGGAAGGAATAATCAAACATCGAACAACAACGGTATGGTATGGTGGCATCGGAGTTGAGACATGGATACGATACAAACAGGCCATGCATGCATGCGTATATATGGGGTCCTGGATTTTTGGACAGGACACGCGACAGGGACTGCGTGTGAGTGTGACACATGCATCCATGCATGCATGGGCGGTTTCATTAGGCCGTTAAGACGTCGTTACAGAGGCATTAATCGACTTTAGTGTTGCGCCAGGCCGACAGCGCACAGCAACGGCGGCACCGCTCCTGCCGCCTTCTTCCTGCATGCCTTATTTTTCAGTCCAGCTCAGCACGGTTCGCTCTCTCTGTATAGCCTGCACGTGCTTGGTACGAGTAGTAGACAGTTTTTTTAAAAAAAATAGTAGTAGACAGTTATTGGCGTATGCAGTATTTCAGGTGTTTGCAGATAGCTGCTTTATGTACAAAAAGGACTCTTGGGCTGGCTAAGTGGACGAATCGGGCTGGCTGATCAGAAAGCCGAGCACGGTCCAGCCCAGCCCGATCCGATGGCAAGCAAAACGAACCAACGACGACGAGCAGGCGGACCGCGCCGCCTTCTTCTTGACCGTTGTTGCCACAGGAAGAAAGGAAGCAAGCGGGGGCCGCATCATGGCCGCGGCGTCGCCGGCGGGGCCAGCGGCGTGGTCGGTGGCCGTGCGCCTGAGGCACCGCGACTGGCTGGAGATCCGCGCATCCGCGGAGAACGTGCTTCCGGGATGGGGCCGCGGCGGGGAGCGCCTGTCCCTGCTCCTCCGCCTCCGCCGCCGCCTCGTCGTCGCCGTCACCTCCCAATGCGTCCTCCGCCCTTCTCCGGGGACAGGGACGCCTCCGCCAGGGTGCAAGATCCTATGCTTCCTGCGGAGCAGGTGGGCACGGGTGCCGCCCATTTGGCGGTGGCGGCGCAAGAATAAGCAGACGGTGCGCGCAGCGTCCGCCGCGCCGGGCGCCCGGTCGCAGGTGACCGCCACTGCTTCCTCTAACTCATATTTGGTCTGAAACCTCCTCGCCTGCTTAATCTGCGTTGTCTACAGCAGAATCGATCGTCGTCTCGGCCGGCGATTCTGCGCAACAGAGCATGGATGCCGACGGCGGCGACAACGCTGTGGTTCGTTGCCGCAGCGCTCGCCGTGGTCCTGGTATCTATTGCGGTGTTCTACCTCAAGGTAAGTCACAGCTACAATTAGAGAACATGAATTTGGCAACTCCGTTTCTTGCTGAAGCCTGTGATTCCATCGCGCAGGGTGGGCGCCGGGGAGGACGAGGCCGTGAACCGATTGCGCATTGCGTGTCGTGGTGGTGCTTCTTGGCGCAGTTCTTGGAGCCACTACCGTCTCTCCGCAATTACAAGTGGCTGCTCCGGCTGCTGAAATGGCTATTGCACAATTAAGAATCTTCTGGGATAGATTAGATGGAAAGCAAAGCAGGAAGCCGGCATCACAACAGGTTAATTAGTGTTCAGATTATGGTATAGATGGTATAGATGTTTCTGGGTTCAATGTGTACTGTACTGCAGAAGATATTTGGCTTACAAAGTGGTAGTAAAATACTAGCGTCATCAGTGTGATATGAGGAATATTCTCATACGAGTTTGAAATACTTGTTCAACAGCTTTCACAGTGGACCAGTTGGTGTGATTGCTGTACTGCTAAAATTCAGGGTATAAAGATCTGGTACAGTAAGGTTGCGCGATCAAATGGCTTCCATATCCATCCTGCAGTTTCGGAGAATGAACTGTTTACAAAAATTATTAAAATACACAGCACACCGTTCTCGGAGAAAAGGGAGTATATTTCCCTTCCAGTATCATTAATAACCAACGAATTAAGTATCCAGATTTCCACAGGAATCACTAAGACAGGCTTAGAGGGAAAAAACATTGATGTTTTGGAACAGGTAAGATAAGAGGGGGACAGCGGACTTAAACAAGGAGGATATATAACATGGTGCTAAAGCTAAACAAGAAGGATGTACAACACGGGGCCCCTGATTACATTGTTAGGTACTTGACCAGGCATTACAACAGGTACCAAACTATTGCAGATAAAACTCACTCGTGCTGTCATTTCCTCCTTTGATGATCGTAGCTCGAATCAGGTAACACGGCTGAATAATCTTGGTTTCATGATACACAAGAAGACTGAAAAACAGTCATTTTCCTGTTGTTTGTCTATTTAAACACTTTTCGCAAGGACATGGGATCCATCCTCTGTCATCCGGAAGCGCTTATCCTGTACAAAAACCATGTTCAAGCTGCATGCTAGGTAGAGAGAGCAAACAGATAACGATAAAACATTTTAAGTTAGCCACAAGGCCTATAAAATAAATTAGGTTGCATATCAGCAAAGTATCTTTTGGAACACTCCCCCTCATATCAGAATGACAACACAGGATGAATCCTTAGGGCGTGTAATTAAAATATTATGAATTCAATCACAAGTGGAAAAAACAAACAATATGGATTACTAATTATGATCAGGCTGATCGAAATTACCTTATCAAGTTCATCCTTCATTGGTGTAAGTACCACTATCTTCTGAACGCAAAGCCGCTGGAGAACACGTCGTTCAAGCATAAACTGATACTGTACATCACAGTTGTTTGGTGACAAGCTTGCTACCATCTTCTTCTTCTCAATACCCACCTCTAAAGATCAGAAACACATTGACATGGATGAAATCTCCCCTTGTTTCTAAGCTGACAATATATATATAGAGAGAGAGGAGAAAATGGTAACAAACCTCCCACAAAAGCAGAGTCGAATATAGCATTTACTTCAGGCTGATCTTGAACATTGTGAGTCTTGTTTCTCAAATGCAATGGAGATTCGTAGTCAACACCAGGGTCATCTCTAGCAAAAACGCAAGCGAGTGAGCCTTAATAATTTTACAAAACATACAATAATATAGAAGAAAAGCCCAAGGGGATCACTACTTACAGCTTTTCACTTGTTACAGGTCTAACAAGCGTAGGAGCTTGGAGCAATTCTGCTGAGGTTTCCTGAAGACAACTTAAATTTGCTGGGATTTGCTTTGTCGCTGCACATATATCCTTTTGCATTTCTGGATAATTGGACATTTCTGAGCCATCAGAATATGTTTCAGTTCCACTCATCTCATTTCTGTGCTCTGCTGAGAGTTGACATGTTTTTCTGACCATCTTGGTGTCTGGTTTCTCTGACACCTCAATCCTGCCATCATTCTTTTTACTGCTTTCTCTTGCCAGAAAAGTACCATCGGTGACATGGCTATCCTCCCACAATGCTTTTGATTCTGGTTCCTGAAAACTAAAGCCAGGAGTGAAATCATGCCTGAATGAATTGGTATCAGAGGGCTGTGAGCGTATGCTGTGTCCACCAACAGTTTGTCTTATAGAACTTGCTGCTTTCTTTGCAGGAAAAATGTCTGCATTTCGATTGCTTAGAGTAGCAAAGTTATCTTTTTGCTTCTTGTCTTCATTGTGTCCAAATAAAGGATCCATGTCAATATCACTCCGAAGATCCTTGGCACAAAACGGATTGGACATCTCAATGTCATCACCAAATATATCTGCAACAGGATGCTGCATGTGAATGTCATCTTCAAAAATAACATCGTCAGGTCCATGAAAGACAGAATGAACTTTTGGAGCATGTTTCTTTTCAGTTGACTCAGTTTGATACGTGCTCATATCCGAAGCAGACTTGAAAGAAGGATTATCCTCATGCATTACAGTGCTTAGTCCAGTGCGGCCCTTCAGATGGGAGGAAGAACCCCAACTTGAAAATTTATCCGTAAGTGATAAACGACAACTTGGTTCTCTAGTTCTTGGTCGCTCCCTAATCCTTTCTGGCCAATAGCCTGTTTCAAGTTCCATCTGATCTGTTGTCCTTTTATGGCACACCTTTTCTGGACTGTTAAATAGCGACATCCCATCAAGATGTGCATCCATGTTTGGAATATCTAGCTCATCCAAGCTCATATGAAACTCATCCTTCTTGTTCATCTCATTCTTTATTGACGGTGATGGCTTCTTGCATGGTCTATCCTTCATTGCTTTGTACCAAAAAGGAGGGAAAAATCAAGAAATAGCCTGGAGCCCTGAACCTATGTAACCCTATTCTACTATGAAATGCATGAATGTAAAGTCTGAAGATAAGAATAAAAATGACTGACCAGCAGCAGATGAGCATGATTCTTCACTGCAAAGAAATTTTGAAAGAATCAGAAGGAATATTGCTAATGACTTTGCATAAAAAAACATCCAGGAACATCAGGAGCAAAAATCAAAACCATACACAGTAAAAAGTTTAATCTGCATTACCTTATTGGGCTCCTTCTCCTCTCTGAATCATCTCCCATGTCAAAAGGCCAAGCAGAAGGACCAAAAGTGCTGTTTGAGTTAGATATTTTCTTACTTGGAGGGTGCCTAAACATAATGATAGATATCAGAATGATTGTATTAATACCATATCACAAGCATTATTCTGCTTACCTTTCCCACTCAAAAAGATCAGTACCCTTATCATCATCCAGCAATGAACGATCAGAAAAAAGGTCATGTGCTGATGGAATCCCTTCAATAATAAATTGAATCAAACATTAAATGCTCAAAATCACTAAACTAGTAACATGTTATAACAGCATGACAAGTATAAAATTCAAGCATCTTGCTAGGTGGACTTAGTATCACAAAGTAAGATAAAAACAAAGAGTTACATCACAAATTCCAATTATCTTATATAGGCATCAGATGAAAGAAGAACAATTAAAAAATTGAACACCATTCTACCAGTTTAATTTAATAATGCCAGGTGAACAAGTGAGGGTGAACTGAGCACAGGTAAAGCAAGTTCCCAACTTAAGTTTGGCAACTTGTATGACAAGTTCAGGAACACCATTTTAAATGCCTATATCAATCGTAGTAGGTGAACATACTGCTGATGAACTTAGAAGAAGGTAAACCAAGCTTGCAATGGCATCTTGCTAGATGTGAAGTATGGCAACATGATCAATTCAAATAAATGCACCTTGATCGAAATCAATTGCAAAGTTGAAATAAATCATGGAATACCTGCTAGTCTATGTGGTAACATAAAAGGTACACAAAATCCTAACCTGTACTGTCAATCTTGTGGTGGATCTTGTTGAGTTTCTGCAGCGAATTTGAATTATATGAGACCGGTAGAACAAATTAGGATTATTAGTCAAACCTAAATATAATCTGAGAAGTAACCTTCGCTGAGGAGAGTATCTATCATTACGCCCGTAGTCAACTGTATCAAAATGTTCATCTATTAAAGCATGGAAATGATCCTTTGAATTAAGTTGATCTCTCCTCCAGGCTCTATCAGAGTTCTCATCAGCTAGATTGCCACGTAATCTACTACGCTTTGCTGTTCAAATAGAACACGGAACTGTGAATATATGGTATAATATTTTTGCAGGACACAAGAATTTAGTGGCCACTCGTGAAAGTCAGCAATAAGATGACACAGGACAACTTACATTGCAAATCATTTTAGCTAAAGATTCATAAAACATGTCTCCATCCTCGAGATTGAGGTCAGCATGATGGTTCTTAGATGAATCTGGTAAACAGCAGTTAAACTGCTTCCAACATACATGGTCTGATTCATCTAAAATTTCATTGATTTTGTCTGGCGGCCTTCGCTCATTCAGCATATTTATACTATTCATAGCATCCTGTACACGATGATAATGACATTTTACATTCTAACTTCAAAACAGTAAAATAAATTAGATAAGAAATTTACTGTAATATGTGACGTGGTCTCATAAAAAACACTAAACATATGAGCAGTATAAGTAGAGTTCTTCTCTAAGGAGTTCACTGAAGAATTCTGAACGAATTGCTACAAATTATTAAAATTAAAAGAAATAACCAACTCTCAGTCCTAGGAATCCACCTCAAACAACAAAACCCTACTCTCTTCAAATTCCTTTCTCTAAATAAAAATTTAGATTTGATTTCATAGAGCTTCGCATCCAAAATTCTTACCAATGACTTTGTGACATCGAAAGGGATAGACCGTTTTGCTTTATGTGTGATCCGCATGGCCTTTGGAGGCAAAGGTAAATCTCTGCATCACAATTATTTAATGAAAATAATCCCTCAAAACATTATTTAATGAAAATATAGTTTAGATTCGGATGTAACATGAAACCTATGTATTATACACAGCCACAAACATGATTCATATCATATGTGAGGAAAAACTGGAGCTTTTGATCTGCTGTGCTTTAGCTATTTCCAAGATGAGCACATGAGGACATTCAAAAATGATGCCCATGAATACAGACCAGCTGGCTGTTATTGCAAGGATCAAGGGCAAAGATTACAAATGATGATGAATTAGGTTGTTGCAAAACGAGCCTTTGAATATAATTCTTCAAGTCAAGAAAACAAAATTAGGTGGATGAGTTAGGAAATGTTATATAATTGTCTCACTTTTTGCATCATCTATGTATATTAGATCTGAAGACTCAACCAACTATTCATAAATATCTAAAACAGAACAGTAGATGAAATATTAAACTTATTATTCAACCTTTTGATGGACATAGGTGAGTGGGGAGTGTTTCCATCTTGATATGACCAAGGCCTGAAAATAAAAAAGATGGGATGCTTAGTGAACACTGTCCTATTTTATTAAAAGAAACAGAACTAATAAGTTGAAACAGGGACAATAATAACAACAGGTGGACCACAGAGGTCACATAAACTTCACGACGGAACATATTTACAGTTAGCTCTACACCATCACTAAAGCCGATTGATACAAATAACGAATTTGTTTTTGTTTTAAACAAATGAGATGCATTCTGCAAGTCTGCAGCTAAAAGTTTATCAGCATTCTGTAAGTCTGCATAGTATTTCTTCCAGTTAGTACAGTCAAACTGTTCAACGTGTTAAATTGTGGAAAACAGTTTCCAATTACAAACAATTAAAAATCCTTAACAGATCCCATGAAAAAAAATTAATCAAGTAGTTATGACTTTGCACTCAATTATCTGGAAACAAGCACCTTTAACAGAAAATGAAACGTGAGCTTCATGGGCAGGTCGGGCAGTAGACTTATTCTTTGATCCCTCGTAACTGGCCAAATCAATAAGTGAAATTTCTGCAAGGACAGATCTGTCAAATCATAGTCAAACCTGAGTTTCTAATATCTTTACAAGTGTATCTATCAAATTTCAGTTATGCTCTTTGTTATTGATACAGTTAATTTCTATGATTGACATCAATTTCTCATTATATAACTGTGTGTACATCACAACTGCACCTTTCGGCTTCAGCTAAAAGAAATAATTAAGCACTTTTAAGCAAAACTAAGCATTAGATCATTATATTGGCAATAATATTTTTTCAGACAGTTTGGCATAGACTTGAAACATGAGTATATTGAAGTAGGAACATTAGAAATGATTAGTAATACTGAAAGAAACATCACCACTTTCAAGTCCCAGGTTTTTGATTTTTCTGCCTGGTGCTATAGTTTATGGATGGAGATTATTTTACAAACCAAGAGGCTGTTCATGAGAGTTAACAGCTGCTACAACATCTTGATGACCAAAGGATGACGATAATCTGCCCAAGGTACAGAGATTGACATTTCATAAAATAAGATCGATATAGGCACACTCAACAGATTCTGGAGATACTGACCTTGGCTGAGAGCCTGCAGAATAAAAGAGACAAATTAATTCTGATAAACTTTACTGTAACAAAAGCCATAACACATATCTCAGATCAGAAAGTCCTTTATTGATGTATAGAAAGATCTCATTCTCACCTGTTTCATTCGTGTTGCTATTGCACAAAGCAGTGACATTATTTAGCACCCCTATAGGGGAAGCATCTGAAGAAGTGCAATCCAATTGTTGAATAGCACCTTCAGCATCTGAAATGATAATAAAACAACCACATTGAGAAAATTCAAGGGGTTTAACTGTTTTAAGGTACTGAGTAGGACACAGTTCACACGGAGTCGGATTCTGATTAAACATGAAATATTAATGATGTAAGATTGTGGCATGGTGCAAAATGAAATTACTCACACAAAGTGCATTGCAAAATGCCTGCCTAATCAACTCCAGTGCAGATTTTATTTTAACATTGTAGCCCATGAACATTCCCAATAATTTTTATACGCAGATACTAGCATAAAGTATTGTTCATTATTTTACATAGTGAGAAATTAAGCAGATTATGCTACAAGGATAAAATTAGTCACCACAGAAATAAAGTTGTTCAATGAGACATTAAAAGTTGAAATATATAGGAAACGGACTTGCAGGTTCATTGTGATGACTACTTGGAGTTGCCAGATTGTTGATGTTTATAACATCAAGTGATCGAGGCTCCTTATCATGGGAAGCCTGGCCTCCAGCTACTTCATTCTGGTTCTGCTGCTGTTGCCGTTTCTTCTGTTCGAAGTACTGCCTTTGTCTGCCAGCCATTTGATATGATCACGGATGGCACAATCAGTTCAATCAACACAGCACATAAATCTCTACTAATTAAAAATTATACAAACTGAAATGAGGGAATTAATTACCTGCTCTGCGTTGATTTCCTGGACTGCCATTTCGGGGCCGATCGGGCAAAGCGCAATGCCATCCAAACATTACCAAATGGTAGAACCATGTTACAATATGTTAAAACATTCCAAACAGCTATACGCTTAAATTCCAATAACTCCCAACCACCGTTCATAGAAGTCATGTTAAAAGCCATAATGAAGTGCAGAGAAGCTCAACCCGAAGGCGATTAAGGTGGGGATTCGGATACTCACGGTGTACACTTTCCTCCTCGACCCGCCCGTCCATTGCAGCATTATGATCAGGCAGCGCGCAATCTCGAACTGCGAAATCGAGGCGAGAATAAACGTCAGAACGCGAGTTCTCAGTTTCAGTCCCGTCCACGGCGAAAACTTTCCCATCCCCGTCTTCGCTATATCCAGCCGAAATGTCAACTAGAAAAGCATGGAGAAGGAGTAGAGGATTGGGGTAGGAGAATTGAGTTCTACCTGGAGGAGGTGGAGCGGCAGGCTTGTGCCCTTCGGCCCGCCGTGCGCTGGCTGCACGAGACCGAGCTGCTGCTAGCTGCTTTCTGAGGCCGCACGGGCCGCCGTGTAGAAGTCAGCAAGGGCGTGAAGCCGTCGAGTGCCGGTGTTGGTCGCCTCGCCGCCGGTAAGTGGAGGGAAGGGGAAGGGCTAGGTATTTTTCAAGCGTGGTAGCCGTGCTTGCTGCGCCGCTCCGGGGCTGCCTGTGTTGCGATGGGGTGGGTTGACACTCGACAGAGCAGGAAAGTCTTTTCAAATCAAACAACACTGTACCTTTTAAGTGCAATTTTACAAAGGAGTGTCTAATAATAAGTGGTCTGAAATCTGGCGAGATTTTAAACGCCATGATCACTGCCACACGTCTTTTCCGTCACCGTCGCAGCATCAGCACCCGTGTCAGCTCACTTCTAAGCCCCCCAGTAATGTACACCCGAAACAATCCACCCCCTAAACCGTCACCGCCGCCGATAATCGTCATCCACCATCCCCACCCAGACCGGCTCCACCACCGCCCGCGCTAAGCGCCACCGCACTGTCCCGTCGGCTTGGCTCCACCGCCGTCGGCTGCGCACCATCGCATGACGGCGACTAAAAAAAAGGATTTGCGCTTTGTAGAAGGTTATGTAATAATACCAGAACTAACTTGTACATTATAAAAAGGGTTAATTAGAAATATGCCCATGAACTTTTGATGGTTCCGAAATATGCCCCTAAAACTTTAGGAAATCGGGCTGATGCCCTTATAATTTGACTCGACTTTGAAATATGCCCATTTACACGTACAGGAGCACTACACGCTTGCAGGCCGGCGTATTTTTGTATGGCCGATTTTGCCCCTGCCTTATCACCACACGACTCACGTGCCCACCCAGCCAGACGTGTCTATTTTTTTCACAAACCATATTTTGCAACATTTTTGACAAAACTATTTTTTGACAAGAATCAAGATGTGCATTTTTGTAACATTTGAGACAAAAATAATTTAACATCATGACAGACTAAATTAGCAATAATTTAAGAACTTCATTCCTGCTTGTCCAGAACACAAAAGACACAAGCATGAGCTAAATACTACCAGTTCACAAGCACGAGCTAAACACAATACTAGTACCAGTTCGAGCACAACATACAAGCACCATGTCCAGAACACAAAATACAAGCATTAGGTCACAAGCACCATGTCCAAAACACAAAATACAAGCACCAATGTCATCAAATTAGCATCAGGTAACTCTCAAGCACCATGTCCAGAACACAAAATACAAGCACCAAAGTCCTCAAATTAGCAGTAAGGTCACTCTTTGAGGTAGTCTGCCAACTTCTTGACGACTTTAGCAGGTGGTGCACTTGATGTAGCTAGAGCCTTCTTCTTCTTGGGAGTCTTTTTCTTTTTGGGAGACTTCTTCTTTGCTGTTGTTTTTTTGCTTCTTGAGTGTATCTTTTCAGTATTTTTCCTTGTGCTTCCTATTTACAAAAAACAAGGTTCAGTTAATTGAGGCTGAATTTGTAGTGAACTATTAATTCAATTTGTTACCTTTTCTTTGGTGTTGACTCACTAGAAGCATAGTCTTCAGAGCAATCGTTCATCACTTGCCTCAGCTAATTTGCATGTCTTCGCAAAATGGCGTGTCCCCCACATCTTTGCACCTAACTGTTCTTTTAACTGGTTCAAGGAAGCCTCTAATTCTTGAACTCTAGGTCGACCTGCTCCTCTCTTTTGTCTTGGTGGATACAACTTGTAGCCTAGATCAACAACTGGCCATTGAGTTCTATCTCTCATTGGTGGCACCATACCAGCATAAGCTGCTCTGAATTTCTGCACAGAATAGTAATCATGAAACATAGTCTGCTATTGTACCCCTATTTAGTGCAGATCCAAGCCAAGGCGTGATACATTTTTAGGTCCACCATATGCCTTCTTGTGATATTATCAAGGTCCACAAGTGTCACTTCTGCAAACTCATCATCACCCCTACCCGTCCTTACAACTCTTAGATTTTTTGCTCGCTTTGTTTGAATTGCATTCAAGACAGATGGCAAGACGCCTTTCATCCATCATCCTGCCATTATCCTTCTAGCTGCCATCTTCTCCATAATAATCTCTCTCAAGCCATCCACTAGCTCATAAACCAATACACCCCTCAATGGCTTAATCTGTTTTATTAAAACTCTCAGATGCATTGTTACATAGATAATCACACTTGCAGTCCTCAGAGAATCCAGATCTGTACCAGACCATTTTATGATTCTTGTCGAGCCATTCAATAGCCTCAGCGCTTGTATTTGCAATCTGCTTCATGTGCCACTTAAACCCGTCTTCTGTGTAGGATCTTGCTGCAGGGTACAAATGCTCAGTGAATATAGGCCCTCTGTATTTCTTCATAAAATTGGCATACAAATGCCGCATGCACTCTCTGTGCTCAGCTTTCAGGATACACTTTTGCAATAGCAGCTGCTAACCCCTTGCATTGCAGCATCAGATGCTATCACTAAACCAGGATGGCTCCCAATGGCTTTTCAGGGCATTCATAAACCAGATCCAATTGTCTTCAGTTTCAGAGTCAAATATGGCAAAAGCAACATAAAACAACCAGTTGTGCCCATCAACAGCTGTAGCTGACGCCAACTGTCCACTATATTGTCCAACAAGCCTTGTTGCATGTATTCCATTTAAGAAGCCATCTATACAAGGTCCAAAAGCAACAAACATTCTCTGGAAGCGATGCTTTTTACCTACTTTGTCAATGTCAATCTTCCAAAACAGAGCCTGGACATAGCTTTTCAACCTCTGCTGCCCAGTTGAATAAATATTTGAAAACTTTCCTCATACTTCCCACGAGCTTGCTGTTCTGCCAACTTCAATCAAGACCAAGCCTTTGAATACTTTAGCTTAATCTCATATTGTTCTTCTAGCTTCTCTTGAGCAGCCTTTGCACCCTTGTTTGGATTCTTCTTCACCCAATCTTTAAGTCTATCTGCAAGCCCAACCCTCAGAAGCCATCTTGCCTTCACACAACTTAGTTGTTGAACAATTATGCTCATGTGGAAGTGTCTTTATCTGCACATACAGAAAACATTGAAGATAATCAACCCACAAGACAATGGAAACAAATCTGTAAAGCACTTCATACAATAATTAACAACAAAAAATACCTGTATTGTTTTGTCATCCTGTAGTTTTGAGGCATGTATACGCCATGGACAACCTATGTTTGCATTCAGCAGTGAACCTGGTAGTATCTGTCTTAACACGCCAAAACTCAAAACCTTTTGTAACAGCATAATGTCTAATGGCTTATCTGAATGTGACAATATCAGGAAATAATGCACCCTTCCTAATGTCTGGGTTTTCAGGATTATGCAGAACAACAAGGACTTGAGGGTCATCATCATTAACTTCTACTTCTGCATGAGCAGCCCCTCTAGCAGCACACTAGTTTGTGCAGTCTCAACATTAGTAGGTGCAACATGTTTTCAGCATTAGTAGGTGCAGCATTTTCAGCATTCGTAGGTGCAGCATGTGCATTTCAGCATTTTCAGCAGTTTGTGTGTCAGCAGGTTGCTCTAGTTTTGCAGTAGGAGCAACACCATATATGAGCAGCCCCTCTAGCAGCACACTAGTTTGTGCAGTCTCAACATTAGTAGGTGCAACATGTGCATTTTCAGCATTAGTAGGTGCAGCATTTTCAGCATTCGTAGGTGCAGCATGTGCATTTCAGCATTTTTAGCAGTTTGTGTGTCAGCAGGTTGCTCTAGTTTTGCAGTAGGAGCAACACCATATATGTAGTCATCATCGACACCAACATACTCCTCTTCCAAATCAAAAAACATTAGGAAGTTCAGGCTCATCATCTTCATCTGCTTCTACTCCAGCAGGTTCATTACAATCTGCTTTCTTAGATGCAGACGCAGTACAGCCTTTTCCATATTGGTTGCAGGGAATTCAAGATGTAGGTCACATAGGGGTTCTAACAAACACTCTGACTATCGACTACCCAATCCCGAGTAAAGCCTTTTGTGTAAGCTTTCCTACCATTAGACTCAGTGAATAAGAAACCTTCGATTCTAACTTGTATAGTGTACCAGTGCCTATCGAGGAAAGGGTGAAATCCAAATTAAAAAATCGACTTCATACAAATATGAGACGAAAACAACTACTGTCGTGTCCTACATTGTAATGAATCGAACAGATTTTGTACATTGAGCACTTACGGTTTTGGGGATCCATCCGCGCCCAGGGCGAGCACCGCCGCCTCCTCCATCCCTTGCACCACCGGCCTCAAACCGCCGTCGCCTTCCATTGCAGACCCCGCCGCCTTCAACAGCCGCCGCCGCTGCCGTCTTCAATAACTGCCGCCGCCGCCGCCGCCGCCGCCCTCTGCAGCCGCTGCTGCCGCCGCCCTCTGCAGCCGCCGGTGCCGCCCTCTGCCACCGCCGCTGCCGCCGTGGGCTAGGGTTACGATTCGTCCTGGAGAACGAGCGAGGAGGATGGGGAAAGGGTCGATCTGGATCTGATTCAGTGGACAAGTCTGCATGTGAACTGATAAGGGCAGGAGTAAAATCGGCCATACGAAAATACGCCAGCTTCAGGAGGGCCTGTAGTGCCCCTGTACATGTGAATGGGCATATTTCAAAGTCAAGTCAAATTATAAGGGCATCAGCCCAATTTCCTAAAGTTTAGGGGCATATTTCGGAATTATCAAAAAGTTCATGGGCATATTTCGGAATTATCAAAAAGTTCATGGGCATATGTCTAATTAACCCTTACAAAAATGTGCTCATTCTTGATACGGGCAGCTTAATGCAGAAGAACCACTATATGCAAGGAGTAAGTTTCACGCAGGAGGGCTGGAACGACATAATAACATAGATGTGTTGCATCTTTACGGACTACCAGCACTTAGACATCAGGTAAAGAGGACTCGTATCAATTTCACTGCCTGCTCGTTTTGGGCATTGAACAACAAGAATCAAGTCGTTATGGGCATCGAAGAGTCTATAAAATGTCACTGTTAAAGTTCATTCAAACTTTGATATTTCAAATTATTAATTTATGTATCATCATCAAAACACAGTAGGTAGATGCTCTGCCAGCTGGAACCACATCCAAACAGTATTACATGAATTCTATCAACACCTCATGTATGGAGGCAGTAATATCTTTGCACAATACATCAGGTATTATCACCGCAACCATCTCTTCTTATTATTACGAGCAAAGCCAATAGCTCATGACGTCAACAAATCTAGAATGTCATGAGGCTTGCAATCACAAGAAAACCAACCAAGATGAGCAACGCCTTCAGGTACACATCCGCTTGCTGTTGCTGTCCATTCGGCCCGTGCCGGGGAGCCACATGAGCATGTCCACCATGAAATGCATGCCCGTGGCCATATCCATAAGGAAAGCCAGCTGGCTGTCCGTAAGCTGTTGCATCTGGGAACCCATGCACCTGGAAGCTGAGTAGGGGGAACAGCCCCCCAAATGCAGCTGAGAACGTGTAATTCCCCCACCGCGCATTAGCCAGCGGGATGCCACCACCCATGAACCATGGGTTCGGCCCGTTCGGGTTGGCATTGGGGAAGTGGTTGTTATGATCAGCTTGTGGAGCTGTTGCAGGCCTCTGTCCAGCTGGACGATTGGGAATTTCAGCACCAGGAACACTCTTTGACCTGGGGTCTACACGGTCCTTGCCACGGCCATAGAGAGGCACAAGCTTATCCTCCTCCACAACGGCCTTGCACACTGGGCACTCAGGTGAGTGTGAATGGATGCACAGCCATTTGTAAAGGCATGGCCAGCAGAATAAGTGGCCACAGAGTGTTACAATTGGCTCTTGTGGCAGCTCAAAGCATATGTTGCACTCAAAGCTGCCGCCAGCATCACCGCCACTGCCACTGCCGCTAGTTGATTCCCCAACATTAGCCGCCATATAGGGTGAGCTTGGTATGTGCTGCAACAGATGCAATTAACACTATAGCCAGCAACACAAAATAGGGATCCTGAAATTAGAATCCAATTATAAATTTTAATTCAATATTGTCAGGTAGATTTATGCTATCAAGCTTTTCACAGCAACAGGCAGTATTTTAGCATATTCACTCCCTTTCACTAGGCATCCTATACTCCTATATCTACAATGTTCGTTTCGAATTGCAACTTAACATATACTCTCTGTATTCTCACAGAAGTTTCTTACAGGCAATTTCAACCCATTTAGCGACATTCCAACTATTAGATCAGCCAACTAAAAGATTGTAGTTCCTACTGAAGAAATCACAAGGAGAAATGATTGGATTCCTGGACTGTATTCCTAATTCTTAAGATAACTGTGGGCTGGAGCAATGGCAGAGCACCCGACTACCTTTTGTAAAAGAAATGCTTCTGCTGGTTCTACAGAGGCAGGAGCGCCGTGGAGCAGGCTCTTATGATATCCCCAATCGACTTCTTACATTTGTCAGAGTCAGAGTGCATGCAAATTACACGACAATAGATGCTTAAGCAATGGACAGGGTGGACTGCACTCGCATTCGTAGCTCGCTCCACCTTTAAAATATTGTTGTTATGAAACCAATTTTACTATACATTTTTTGAACTAATTATTTCCTAGCGGTTATATTTTGAAAATGGAAGTAGTTATAGTATAGTATGTGAATCCTCTACATAATGCGCATATAGATTCCAAAAATAAAAACAACAACTAAGAATGGAGTGGCCACCTTTCCTGTTCTTTCCCGTCTGCTCCCTTTTATACTCCCCATATGCAAATTTGTGTCCATTCATTAAAATGTTTCTTCGAAGATTTCAACTGGTTGCAGTGCTGACAGGTAGTGAATATCAACAGGGGCCCCACACCGAGCAATAGAGCGAGGTTGGGCAACCGCCCTTCCTAGTGCCGTCGGAGAGAGCCCCCTCCTCCACTTTCCTCCGAGAGGTCCGGCCCCCAGGTCCTCTACCCGGCATCGGTGGCATCGCTGCCTGCCGATTGAGTTGTTTTGAGGGACTACCGTTCCAGGAAGAACTGGATGCCCACCTCATCCCCGATTGGAATGAAATCTTCGTATCACCCGTTCCCGCCCACGCGCGCTGCGCAGGGATCGATACATTCCACTACGTCCTGCCTAAATATCAACTACAAAGGGAAGGAGTAGAGGATTGGGAGGAGAGCTCAGCCTCACCTTGAGGCGGAGTCAGGATTGTGCCCCGTTCTGGTCGAGCGCACCGTCGTGCGCTGGCCGCTAGCTCCTGGCTCCGCCCGTGCTTCCGGCGCCGATGCGGTGCTTCCTGGCCTGGGAGTTGGGATCTGAGATGGTGTGCGGGGATCAGGGTGTGACGGTACGATGGAGCAGCCCGTCCCTGAGCAAGCAACAAGGAAGCTGAGAACCTCACAAGGGAAGGAGAAGGACGAAGCAGATGCGCGCGGCGGAGAGAAATTCACCTTTGTCTGCGAGGCGAGAGAGAGAAGAGAAGCTTCCGGACAGCCCACGCCGCCGCGGGACCCGAAGACGAAGAGGAGGCTTCTTTACTTACTAGAGTTGATGTTAGTAGAAACAAAATCAATTACCTAAGGAGATATTTTGTGCTTTGCTAATAGAGTTTTTTAGACTTAAATATTCAGATCAGATCAAACAGCTACAGTATTTTTTAAGTAAACGACTAATAGCTAGTACAAACTCGCTCAAACGTACTATCGTCACTGTCATTACAACCCCTACCACCATCCTCGTACAGTATGTGGCTCTACCGGCTTCCAGCTGCCTCGTCCCACCATTGAACAGCTTCCACCTCCACGTCGATGCCACC
>LFJQ01000248.1:0-40732 GCA_001182835.1 Oropetium thomaeum | reverse complement strand
AAGCTTAATAATTGTTGGAAATTGGCATAAGTGTTAAGTCCAGGCTGAATGACTTTTTATTTTAATTTTTTAATATTTATTTTATATATCACTGAGTAACCTAGGCTATAAAATTGCAGAATGACAATTGCCTCTGAAGGTTCTATGAAGCTTGTAGCAGAGTTTAAACATCGATGGAGTGAATAAATCTTGATAGCGCAAGCCATTGCAGTTCATTCATCGCTGCTGAGAACTGCGGATAGAGCACTTGCAACACTACACTGGTATGACTGGAACTTTAAATCATTGCCGATTCTTCCATAAGCTTCCCAAACAAATAGTCCTGTGATCATCGTTGCCTTTGACAACTCAGCTACAAGGCAACAAGTACCGCCTGGCACGTACAGGACCATCTTTTGAAGTCATTTACATAATAAATGGTACATGTTAGAATTGAGGTAGCTAGAGGCGAGACAACAGTGGTATAGTGCATTGTTAGTAAAAAACAAACTAATTAATAAAGGGCATATCTGCCCTCTTTTAGTTTTGTTGATTTCCATTTAAGTATATAGACTATGTATTAAATTTCTAATTCTATATAAGAAAGGATTAGCAGCAGTAAAGATATATTTCAGAATTTCATAACATTTACAAATTTAGTGGTATAACAATGGCACGGAAGAAATTATCCCTATAATATACATGCGAAGTTGTTGCAGCCAAGGCAATCAACGGTGTAATTTGTTTTTTTCATCCGTTGATTAATCTAGTCTTATTTAAGATGTAGTTACTCTGTTTTTCAAATTGTGTAAGAACAATTCTTGTTCAAAAATATATATAAAAAAAAACTTGTTAGAGAAGGAAAAAGAATGAACTAAAGTTGCTGTTAAGTCCATGGTTCAAAAAAGAAAAAGTTTATCAACCAGTCAAAGAACAGGAACAGTAAAGTTTATATATGGTCCATCGACCAGTCAAAGATTGAACAGCATCCGCGTACTTGTCCGACTTTTCTCTTCCAAATTCCAATAATTCTAGGAACGTGTGAAGAATAGTTTGACGTCCTATCTTCCTGCCTGAGAATTCTACACCTGCTCTCTTGAAAAAATTGCTTGGCAAAGTCATGAGGACCGAGATATGATTCGGCCAAGCTCATCGTTTCTGCAATCACCCACACCCTGATTCATTGCTAGAAGAGTTGCCGATTATGTCGATGTTCGTCTCTGCCGTTCTGAATGAGCTGGCGAGCAGGTCCGTATCTTTCCTGATCGACAAAAGCTTCGTGCTGTCCGCGGCGCCGACTGTAGAGGAGGTTCTGAATGGCCTGCAGAGGCTTCTGCTCCGGGCTCAGGTCGTCGTTTGAGGAGGCAGAAGGGCGGCTCGTCGCGAACCAGGCGATGCTGCAGCTACTGAACCGGCTAAGGTTGGAGATGTACAGAGGCCATCACATGCTTGACTCCTACAGATGCCAAGCCCACAAGGATCTGGACATGGATCACACCGTCTCCAAGCAGCTGTGAGTCCCTCCACTTTCACTCCATCCACCTTCAACCCTGCCAAGCGTTTCCGTTTCCGCGGCGGCAGCGGCAGCTCCAGCTCTAGCGTACAAGAGAGGATCAATGAAGCAACTGGCTGCCTAGAGCTCGCCCTTAGAGATGCTAGCGAGCTTGTAGTGTTCCTGAGCGGATGCCCTCGCCTGTGCCAGCAGCCATACAGCATATACCTGCTTCTTGACAAGTTCATCTTTGGACGCCAAACGGAGATGGAGTGGATCATGAACTTCCTGTTGCAAGAAGAGTCACCCGATGCTGAATACCCTTGTGTCCTGCCGATCATTGGCCCCGGGAAAGTTGGAAAGACCACCCTGATCGAGTACGCTTGCAACGATGTCAGAGTCCGCAAACCACTTCTCAAAAATCATGCGTTTCAGCCAAGACGGTCTAAAGAATGAAAAGAGACTAGTAAATCGTCTTAGCGACTGTGATGTGATGAAGCATAATAAAAACTGCACCATGGAACGAGAAAGGATATTGGTGGTCATCGAGCTAATAACTGGTGAGACTGATGAAGGCGTGTGGAGGGAAATTTTACTCGGACTGCAAAAAACATCACCTTGCAAAAAGTGGAAGTAAAATTATTTTTGGCTAGCAGGTCGGAAGCGATCGCGAGGTTTGGAACAGCTCGCGGCCTTGCGAGTGGAATTCTTCGGTCAAGAAGCGTACTGGTACTTCTTCAAGGTTCGTACGTTCGGAAGCACGATCGTTGAAGACCACCCGAAACTGGCATCCATAGCCATGGAGATGGCACGGGAGATGAACGGGTGTTTCTTCGGTGCGCACCTCTGGAGCGGGTTGCTGAAGGCAAATTTTCAACGTCCACTTCTGGAGCACGGCTCTCGGGCTCATCAAGGAGTTCAAGCGGATGAACCTCCCTCTCTTCAGCTCCTCGCACTACGTAGACCCTTGGCAAGTTGTCGAGCCCGTATACATACAGAAAAAGTCTTGTGAATATCTTGTTATTCTTGATGACTACCAAACAGGCGGTTCCGCTCAACACCCGGGCCAAAGTGGGGCTCCGCCCGTGCTGAATATTAAAGACCTCTTATTTCGGAGAGTTAGGCGGCCTCGTGGCAAATTCAATGTTCTTGCATGGAGGTCGCATCTACCACCTCATTACAGCTATATGATGAACTGTGAGGTGCGGAGGTCGCAGAAGGGCATGATGGTCTCTAGGAAGAGAGTCCAAGAGACGGTGAGATGATGAACATCGATATTATCTGTCTATCTGAAGGTGATGTATTGTCATATGATTCATATGTATATGATGCAGATCCAGTATTAAAAGTTGCTAAAATTTTACTTAAGACTAGTCTAATACCCATTGTGTTGCTACGGTTTTCTATCAAATTGTTTCATGTTATAAAGAAACATATATATACAACATTAATTACATTCATCTATTAGTCAATTTAATTATCGGTCCAAAGTCTAGGAACAGAGTGGTTGGACGGACCATCACCGTCACCACTCAAGATTTTAAGTGTATAGTATATAAAAGTATAGATATAGAAAAGGTTAGGAGTAACTGTGCTGTGCTAAAGCCTACTTGTTAGAAAAATGCCTACTGTCGGACAAGGGAGATATTTCAAGATCTCATATATATTTGAGAGATTCAGGCCATTCAGGGCTCATCGAAAATTCAAGGTTTCTTCTATGAAAGTCACGTCTACCACCTCACTAGCTACAGCTGCATTCTAACTTGTGAGGTAGGGAGGACACAACAGGGTATGGCGCCGTCCAGGAAGGAAGAGAGAGTAGCTCAAGTCATGAGCTGTTCAACATTGTTGTATGTGAAGGTGACATTGTTATTAATTTATTATCTTTTTTCACTCTATCGATACGACGCTAGTTTATTAGAAGAAAATATTTTATTAACTATGTACAAAGGCTCTGTTTTAGATCATGTTATATATATACACATATATAAATAAAACTGGACGGTTTTGCTACAGCTCACCCGAGTGTTTTGTGGGGGCTGAGTGCCTGACTTTTTTATCGGATGGATGGCTGCGCTGCCTTGCTTTTGGACGATGCTCCCGTCTCTGCGGCACAGCTATGTAATTTGTTTTTTTTTTCATCCGTTGATTAATCTAGTCTTATTTAAGATGTAGTTACTCTGTTTTTTCAAATTGTGTAAGAACAATTCTTGTTCAAATATATATAAAAAAACTTGTTAGAGAAGAAAAAAAAATGAACTAAAGTTGCTGTTAAGTCCATGATTCAAAAAAAAAGTTTATCAACCAGTCAAAGAACAGGAACAGTAAAGTTTATATATGGTCCATCGACCAGTCAAAGATTGAACAGCATCCGCGTACTTGTCCGACTTTTCTCTTCCAAATTCCAATAATTCTAGGAACGTGTGAAGAATAGTTTGACGTCCTATCTTCCTGCCTGAGAATTCTACACCTGCTCTCTTGAAAAAATTGCTTGGCAAAGTCATGAGGACCGAGATATGATTCGGCCAAGCTCATCGTTTTCTGCAATCACCCACACCCTGATTCATTGCTAGAAGAGTTGCCGATTATGTCGATGTTCGTCTCTGCCGTTCTGAATGAGCTGGCGAGCAGGTCCGTATCTTTCCTGATCGACAAAAGCTTCGTGCTGTCCGCGGCGCCGACTGTAGAGGAGGTTCTGAATGGCCTGCAGAGGCTTCTGCTCCGGGCTCAGGTCGTCCGTTGAGGAGGCAGAAGGGCGGCTCGTCGCGAACCAGGCGATGCTGCAGCTACTGAACCGGCTAAGGTTGGAGATGTACAGAGGCCATCACATGCTTGACTCCTACAGATGCCAAGCCCACAAGGATCTGGACATGGATCAACACCGTCTCCAAGCAGCTGTGAGTCCCTCCACTTTCACTCCATCCACCTTCAACCCTGCCAAGCGTTTCCGTTTCCGCGGCGGCAGCGGCAGCTCCAGCTCTAGCGTACAAGAGAGGATCAATGAAGCAACTGGCTGCCTAGAGCTCGCCCTTAGAGATGCTAGCGAGCTTGTAGTGTTCCTGAGCGGATGCCCTCGCCTGTGCCAGCAGCCATACAGCATATACCTGCTTCTTGACAAGTTCATCTTTGGACGCCAAACGGAGATGGAGTGGATCATGAACTTCCTGTTGCAAGAAGAGTCACCCGATGCTGAATACCCTTGTGTCCTGCCGATCATTGGCCCCGGGAAAGTTGGAAAGACCACCCTGATCGAGTACGCTTGCAACGATGTCAGAGTCCGCAACCACTTCTCAAAAATCATGCGTTTCAGCCAAGACGGTCTAAGAATGAAAAGAGACTAGTAAATCGTCTTAGCGACTGTGATGTGATGAAGCATAATAAAAACTGCACCATGGAACGAGAAAGGATATTGGTGGTCATCGAGCTAATAACTGGTGAGACTGATGAAGGCGTGTGGAGGGAATTTTACTCGGACTGCAAAAAACATCACCTTGCAAAAAGTGGAAGTAAAATTATTTTGGCTAGCAGGTCGGAAGCGATCGCGAGGTTTGGAACAGCTCGCGCCTTGCGAGTGGAATTCTTCGGTCAAGAAGCGTACTGGTACTTCTTCAAGGTTCGTACGTTCGGAAGCACGATCGTTGAAGACCACCCGAAACTGGCATCCATAGCCATGGAGATGGCACGGGAGATGAACGGGTGTTTCTTCGGTGCGCACCTCTGGAGCGGGTTGCTGAAGGCAAATTTCAACGTCCACTTCTGGAGCACGGCTCTCGGGCTCATCAAGGAGTTCAAGCGGATGAACCTCCCTCTCTTCAGCTCCTCGCACTACGTAGACCCTTGGCAAGTTGTCGAGCCCGTATACATACAGAAAAAGTCTTGTGAATATCTTGTTATTCTTGATGACTACCAAACAGGCGGTTCCGCTCAACACCCGGGCCAAAGTGGGGCTCCGCCCGTGCTGAATATTAAAGACCTCTTATTTCGGAGAGTTAGGCGGCCTCGTGGCAAATTCAATGTTCTTGCATGGAGGTCGCATCTACCACCTCATTACAGCTATATGATGAACTGTGAGGTGCGGAGGTCGCAGAAGGGCATGATGGTCTCTAGGAAGAGAGTCCAAGAGACGGTGAGATGATGAACATCGATATTATCTGTCTATCTGAAGGTGATGTATTGTCATATGATTCATATGTATATGATGCAGATCCAGTATTAAAAGTTGCTAAAATTTTACTTAAGACTAGTCTAATACAAGGGAGATAATTCAGTATATATTTGAGAGATTCAGGCCATTCAGGGCTCATAAAAAATTCAAGGTTCTTCTATGGAAGTCACGTCTACCACCTCACTAGCTACAGCTGCATTCTAACTTGTGAGGTACGGAGGACACAACAGGGTATGGCGCCGTCCAGGAAGGAAGAGAGAACAGCTCAAGTCTTGAGCTGTTCAACATTGTTGTATGTGAAGGTGACATTGTTATTAATTTATTATCTTTCTTCACTTTATGGATATGACGCTAGTTTATTAGAAGAAAATATTTTTATTAACTATGTACAAAGGCTCTGTTCTAGATTATGTCATATATATACACACATATAAATAAAACTGGACGGTTTTGCTACAGCTCACCCGAGTGTTTTGTGAGGGCTGAGCACCCGACTTTTTAACGGATGGATGGCTGCGCCGCCTTGCTTGTGGACGATGCTGCTGTCTCTGCGGCACAGCTATGTCCTTATCTTTTTTACCCTCTCCCTCACACGTAAGAGAGCATTCAACAATTACTATTTAGTAGTTTATGACTTTTTCTTGTGTGTGCTATATGACTTTCCAACAATAAAGTTATGTTTATATTTTCATTACAGTTGTTATATACTAAAGTTACAGTCATGTTACATATGTGTAACTTCTATATACCGTGGTGTAACTTTAAGCTAATGATGGCATAATAATTTTTTCAGGTGTTATTTCTACTAGTTATTAAAGCTGTTGTGGTCGTCCGCCCAAAAAAATTTCAGTCACCTCATTAGCGTGGACCACCTAACGTTTCCAACCAGGTTCTCCGTAGGCCCACGTAACATTAGATGTCCATGGTAAAGCTGCGTTGCGCTGCCTGCCTACCTCACAGAGTCACGGCCACAACCGCCTCCTCGGCCCTACCCGTCTCGAGCGCCGCAGCCGCGTCCTTGACCTCCTACGCGTGCGGCAGCTCTAGCCGCCGCCAGCGGCTCCACCGCCATGGCGTGCCTCACAAACGGTGGCATTCGCGTCACGAACAATGGCTCGAGCCTCGACTTGCAAGTCTTGGGCAGGGTCACGGCGGAGGGTGGCCACCGTTGGTGGAAGCGGCGCGGGCCGAGAGTCAAAGATGGAGATGTTAGGGAAGGAGGGAGTGGTGGTGGAGATGGGCAGGCAGCATGGATAAATTAGAATTACGCAAAGTGAAAGAGTAGGAAAAAATCAAAGGAGGATCTAAATCTAAAGAAGGCAACAAATCGTCTGTTTAAATCCGGGGACAAAATCAACCAACCAAACGAATCAAACAACGCTCCACGGGGACAATAAAAAATTGAACAGATCCATTCGGCTTGTGCGGCTTGCCACTTCCTCTTGCATGTCAAGAAATAAAAGAAATCAAGCCAATAGAAGAAAGGAAGAAAGCTCTCCTGCAGGTCGCCTCTTGCACTTTCTGATGCTCCAACAAATCGAGCACGTACTCCTGCAGTCCTGCTCCTCGCACCTCTTCCGACTTGGATTAACTCCTTAATCAGCTTGAGGGTAGCATTCTTCTCAATCTGCTCTCGAGGGTGGCTCATGACCATAGCGGCTGCTTGTGGACGCGCGGTATGGGATGGGGAAGACGAAGACTGCAAGGCGAACGAATAAGGACGCGTCTGCTGGTCTGGGTAGTCTTCCATCTCCCAAATCCAAGCGTACAGTACATAGAAAAGATGTTGGGCTGGGCTGGGGAAGGCAGCACATTTCATCACCGAGTCCTTTCTTTCTTTCGAGGCCCATGGGTGAGAAGTAAAACCGCGTTCGCACCCATGGCTGTACGGGTTGGGTGCGAGTGGTATACACGAGTGAAAAGTCGCATCTGTACACGTCTAATGTAGAATTCATTGAGTTCGAATCTACGGGTTAAATTGTTATTATTTAATGAGCCACAACGAGGTTTGGACGTTTGTCTGTTCATGACTGGCCTAGCCGATACAAATCTTCAACGGAGATAAATAGGAGAAAAGGTATTTAGGTCAAATGATGCACTAAAATCTTTATTTTGTTTTATATATTTGTTTATTTTCACGAAAGTATTGATATTTAACTCAACAAGTCACTGACACCACACCATCGACAGGAATAGGTGTATTTATTTTTTCTAAGATAGTACCATATATCTGTGTTTAAATAAGATAGATGTATCGGAGAATACAAAAATATCCCTTATCACTAAAAATAAGAATACAAATATCCCGTAACTTGATGACTGGAGTTTAGTGTGCCAAATCTCAAATCACAATGGCTTGACTTGCTAACGCATCTAGCTAAAGATTTAAAGGTTAACTTAGTTAAATTATTAAATTATAAGTTTATTTTGATATATAAAATAATTAGTTATGATTTTATTCGTTACCCGTAGCAACGCACGGGCACTTTGACTATCTCTATTACTTATTAAATGTTCCTAAAACTCATCCGCCCCGCCCCTAACACCCTTCATTGTTGGTCATCCTCGTTTTTACTCATCATCCAAAAGTACGTAATCACTCGTCCACAAAGTAGAGTCCAGTTGTCATAAAAAAAAGTGAGAAACAGAGTCCAAATCAATAGTTTGGCTTTCTACCGAAAAGGAAGACAACGCAATTAGGCGGGCTTCCCAGGTACACGGAAGGTAAAAGCAACATGAAAGGTCAAAGCAAAAACGCTAGCACAAGATTGTGGTTCCTGAGGAAGTCCAAGCCCCCTCTTACTGGTTCGAGTCCATGTCAAATTCAAAAGAACAAAACAGGAAGAAAAAATAGCTTGGGAAAAATCATCTCAAGTCCATCTTTACTTCCTATGATCCTAGATCGCTTCCTGCAAAAAAGAAGAGAGAAAATCACCAGAAATCAGACACCGAACACGAGGGCATGCGACCGGGTCGGAGCAGGGCCACCGAGAATGAAGCAGCGGGGTAGCATCAAGACGCACGTGTGATTATGGGTGAAACGAAGAGATCAGTAGGAGAACAAAGCTTCGATTCGACGTGGCGATCTGAGGAGTGAAGACTGGCGAAAAATATAAATAGTTTTGATACAGGGCGACGGGGAGAAATATCAGACTTCAACTCACAGCTGTCGGTCACTGGAGAGTTTCCATGCTGTAGTGCTATTGCAATGGTCCAGTCAGGTTTAGAGGCCCATGTAGCATACAATAGCGATTTTGGTTTTTCCCTCCTCAAAGTTATGCAATTAACAAATAAAATATTTTCCCAACCAAAAATTATCTAAGCAAACTACGAAGTTAAATTGCTAATTTTATTCTTATAAGTTCTACTATGCATTAATTCTATTTCTATCAAACGGTGACGTAGATTTTGTGTACAAAGAAATTGTCTTGTTTTTAATTTTGATCAACGTTAAATTAAAGCATGTAATTTTATTATGGATATTAATGTAGAGGAAATCATTAGTAAAATTCATATAAGTGTTTTTTAGTATAAAAGATATCAGAAAACAACGTGTAGCAATGCACGGGTATTTTGCTAGTAACCCATTAAAATGCTTGAATTTTCTATTGTTACTTAATTAGATCTAATCTTAGCCATAGATCTTAAAATCAATGGTTAAAAATTCAAGCATTAGAAGACTTAAAAACACTCAGGTGTTGTATGGACAATCTTAAACTGGATGGAGTGCTACTGAGATGTTTTTATTGATATTTGGTGAGGCGTGGCTGTTCCATTTGAAGCACCAGCCCGTACAAGCAAGACCCAACTTTCCATGTATTCAGGCCCCCGTGAAGTGACCACGCTCAAGCATGCGCGCCCGAACGTTTTAATTTAAGAAGCCGCGCAACAACGAGATGAAATGAAAAGGCGGTTCACCCTTTCTTGGCGAAGAGCCCGCCGAGGCTGAACCCGCCGCCGTCGTCCGCCTTCTTGGCGGCGGCCTTCGTCGTCCTCGCCGCGGATGTATCCTTCCCCTGGACTTTGTTGAGGATGGGGTCCGTCTCCAGCAGCTGCTCCTCCTTGAACATTGGCCCGAAGATGAGGTCGAACAGCCCCTTCTCCTCCCCAGCAGCCTTCGCTGCCGCCGCCGCCACGCTCTTCGTCGCCGCCGGGATGTGTGCGGACGACGGCCGCGCCGCGCGCCGGTCCATGTGGCTGGATCTCCTGGCCGGCAATGCCGCCGCCGCCGCCGCCGCGACCGTCCCGAAGCCTACTGATGCCATGGCTGACTCGTGGCCTTGTTGCGTGCCTCGTGCGTGTCGTGTGGCGGGTGCGTTGCGATTGCGAGGCGGAGCGCGTGCGGCCGGTTTCTGCCGTCGCGGGGCCTTTTTCAGCTCTTGGATCCGCCGGCAGGATGGCGGCGTCCACAAGCGGCTTATCCGTAAAAATACTGTACGGCTCGGTGCAATCCGACTCATCTTCGAATGTGATGATAATGATGCTCGCTTTGCTATGATGTTGTTTTAATTTCAAGAAAAGGGCATAAAATAATGATCTGAGTTTGTCCTGAACTTTGGTAGCTCACTGTTCCCTCTCTCGATGAGTACTCCCTAAATTATATTTTTTTAACTAATAATATCAGTAAAGACGAAGAAAATCTTGTATATAATATAAATTGTTCCTAAAAGATTCTTAACATATATTTAAATAAAATATTTTTCAATAGAATGTTATTATGTATCTTGAAGTATAATATTTTTCTTAAAAGACTTTCTTCAAATATCTAACATAACTAATGTACTCTAAAACAGTTCATTGATAACAAATTACTAGTTGATTTAATATATTTTAATATGTTTTTAACTAATAAATAAAAGAGAAAACAAAATGTACATGATGTATTTTGTGCGTATTAGGCTCTCAAATCAATAACCTAAAATACTGAAATTTTAGAAACTATCTCCTATGATTTAGCAACTATAAAATCTAGAAGGTGTTTCTTCCATTTGGTTATATCAATGAAAACTTATGTCCATGATTTTAAACGAACAATATATAATCTGACTATACACATTCATGCGCAACCTAATATTTTTTATGATATTTATAACTTAAAAATAAAAATTATATAATATTTTTTATGGCACACTTAATGTTATCATGAAGCTGGAAGAAGTAACGAATTTAACTTTGACGGTGACAAATTATGAGTGTTACTGTTCACTTATTAAATATATTAAACGTGTCATATCTGTCATGAGTCTGTCCATATTAAATTTTGATTCAGTGTCCAACCGCATCCGCGAGGACTTAATCAGCATGTAAGTAATCTACCTTATTACGATACAAAAGACTCATACCTATCCAAAATTCTAACGCCATCGCATCATGAAGAAAATAAAATCCCATGCCTCATCATTGCAGAGAGGACTCTGACGCCGTGCTTCGCCGTCAGTCGACATCCGATGTCGAACGCCGCTACAACTAGCGAGGACTCCACCCGCCGTCGTATCTCAAGTCGTGCAGCTGCTGCCACCGTCCATCTGCTTCCTCTTAGGCCGCATCGCCGCTGCCCCTCCCATCGCTTCGCCCCACTAGCTCCGTTTCGTATCCGTCTGTCGTTGTCGTCCATGTGCAGTGCTCGCGTCTGGTTACTGTAACGACAAAGACGTCAACCGGCTACTTGAACTTCCACTAGATACTATTCAATATGCAGGACATTGTATCACGTAAGAAGACTTTGCGGTGAACAAAGCATAAGTCTGCCGCGAGGCTCACAGAACGGATGTGAAGGAATGAGTTCGTCGAACATCTTTTTTAAAATTCGTAATTAGTGGAGAATTAATTTTTATTTCTAACGAAGTATATTTGATCCGTAGCGTGCACGGTCGTTCGGCTAGTAATCTATTATACGTCTAAAAAGAAGCGTGAGCTTGATTTATAAAAATTGTTCATGCGAGTATCACCAGAAAATTGTTTTACTGATTAAGAGAAAGGTTACCTAATTAACTATCCATAGCACTAGGTTACGGCGAGTCTAAAAGAAACCTCTCTAAGCAGAGATGCTGGCGGCGAGACGGTGACGACTCCTCCGACTCCGAGCAAGCACGCGCGGCCAGAACGGGGCATTGTTGCGCAAGCCTGCCAGGCTGCCACCTTGGCTCGTGTTAGCCCTCCTCCAGCTTCGACGGCAGGTGAGGGCTGACCTCTCCTCATCAACCCTCGAATCCTCCTCTCTCCTTTGGAGTTGGCATTTAGGATAGTTGTAGCGGCGATGAGTCGATTCCAGCTGGGGGCCGAAGTAGGTTTCGCACATGGAGGGGACGTGGATGGGGACGGGGAGATTTCATCGCCATCGATGAGATGCAGTGGGCTGGGGGGCTGTTTCTTTCCGTTGGTGTTAGGTATGGCGGCTGCCCTACCTCGCCCTATTGGTCGGTCCGCCTCTGATTCCCGTGATTGCTTACTTGCAGCGTCTTTGATTTTGTGAAGTGACCTGCAGCCATGGCCACGAATGGAGCGCCGACGAACATGCAGAAGGAGCAGGTGTGTCCACATGCCCGATTTCGCTCTTGGATGCTAGTCGTGATTATTTGCAGAATCATTACCCAAGTATAAATGAAGTAATTGAGGCGCACCGTCGTGTTGTAATGTATTTCGATGAAGATAATTGCTGATTTCGTTGGAAACAATACCTTTAGAAATTAGGTGGTTTGCACAAGGTATTTTGTCCTTGATCACCTTATGCAGCTATGATCTAGTTCGCATTATTTCCTTTAGTTCAATGAATTTATTCACCTTGTTCCACATGCTATGAAATGTGGTTTCGTTTAATCAACTTGAATTTCCTTCGACAGAGTGAAATAAACAGAGAGTAGAATAAACACAATAAAGCTAAGTTATTATGTTCAAGATGTAACATTTACACAGTAAGAATGGTCAGGTGGATTTAGCATCAGTTTCATAAAATACATAATGCTTTGCTAAGGATATGTATGTATTTTATGTTTGTTTATGAAGAGGTAGTCAGCTGAACATGGTACTATCGAAACACTAAAAAACTACAGTAATTCACTGTTTCCAATTTTAAATATCTTTTTTGTACAAAACAATTATATTTCTTTCAACCATTCTTTTGAAGATGAAACAGAAAAATTTTAGGTCTACCAGGGCCTTAGATGGCCATTACAAATAGGGATAATAATAAATAGTACTACCTCATGCTAAACAAAAGGAGGTAATATTAGATTTATTGCTTTATTTTGATATTTCTTCTGTTGAATAGTAGCGCACACTTAGATAGTTGGGCGCTCGCATCCAGATGCTAAAACATTGAGCGGAGGGGTACTGCTTTGCCTTTGGTCCTAATCGGTACTTATGCGTTTGACCCCTCGCTGTGGGCCCAGTTTGTGTAGGGGTTCTGCTGGGACATGCAGAAAAAAACTGGAGAGTAGAGGATGGCGAGGACTAATCCATGTTGCTTGTCGCTCTCCATGGTTGACTGCCCTGCAGATCCCTGTTAGAGGGAGGGAGAGTATGTTGGACAAGGGCTACTGGTCCTTTTGTTCTACAATGGAACATGAATTGCTTTATATGTACAAATAATGTTCATTCTCCTTCCATTTAGCATATACTTCTCATGTAATTATATAATTCTAGATTTTAGGTTTAACTATTGTGCAGAATGCCTAGGCCCTGCTTAGGAATGCTTAAGCATGCCTAAGCTCTAGGTGGAGGGTCACCGCTAGCTTAGCGCCTAACGCATGCCAGTCCTGATCTTCAGTGATGGGATAACACCTTTATTGAGGTTTATTCATCTGGCTATCATTCAAGCATGCATAAAAATTGTTGGATATGCATTTTTATTTGATTTGTACTAAGCAATATAGTTACAAGATTTGTAGTTGTAGGTATACTTATGAGTAGCCTCTTGACAGCAATCGGCATGACTATTGATTGCTCTTAAAATTTTCTGGTTCTGTTTTTAACCTCTCTTTGCTTATATTGATGTCTGTTAGTGATTCAAAATATAACAGTGGCTTTCACATTTCTTTTATAATATAATAAATGAAGCTTTTCTGAGATCATTCATCGTTTGTTTTTCTATAGATGTTTGGGCTGGCGGAGAAAGAGATGGAATATAGGGTAGATCTTTTCAACCGGTGAGTCATTCCAGAACCTAATTCAGATTTGGTTTTATCTTTTACAGCAAAGGCTTCTTAAGATACTTGCACAGAATAAAGTTCAACTTTTTACTTATACCACTGCATTTAATTTTTCTTCTCCCTGCATAGTCTTTAAGTTCTTAAGGGAAATATCTTTTCTTTTGCGAAATGACTGCAACAGGCACCTATTAATAATTAGCAGTTTGTGGCTCATGTCTGTATTTGATATTTGTTTCACACTATGTAGACTCACACAGACATGCTTTGACAAGTGCATTGAGAAGAGGTAAACATCAAATTGCTTTTATCTCTCATTCTTCTCTAGTTTGCTCATTCATGTTTCTGTTGATAACACTAAGTTATATGTATGAATTCTTAGGTTTGTCGTAAGTGGTTCTGTATGCTATTTCATGATACGAACATTACAATATCATTTATTCAAGGTTCAATCAAGTGCAATAGAACACCTTCCAGCATTGAAAATTTTCGTATTCGACTGTTGCAAAACACCTCACATCATTTGAACTTACTTTCATGCAGTCAACTGTTACAGAACACCTCCCATCATTGAAAATACTTTACTGTCCTCAGTGCTACTGAGTACACAAAGTAAAAAGGATTCTGATTTTAAATTATTACTCTGTTTCTCCAGGCATAAAGAAGCGGAGCTCAACATGGGTGAGAACAGCTGTATTGATCGATGTGTTTCAAAGTATTGGCAGGCAAGTTTGTTTCTGTTGCTTGGGCTATAATTTGATATCATCTAACTTCCAGCACTTTATCTATGTTTTAATAGTGAAGAGATAATGGTCTAGTATGAACTAGCTTAAAAACTGTGTAATGCTGCAATTTTTTCTTATTAAAGGGCATATGGAATCCTGGACTTCCCCACATGCCGTGCCATTAGCTTTCTTTTTTCCATTCAGTTCAGATTGTTCATTCCTCACTGTTTGTTTCTGAACCATTACTTCAGGTGACCAACCTAGTCGGGCAGCTTCTTGGAAATCAGCCTAAAATGTGAACCAAGATGTAATTCTATTTTGTGGTGCAATATTTTTGAATTACCACATAAACCCATGGATACATTAACATGACCTGTGGCGAGGAAATTATATGTCCACTTTCATGCGTGTGTATTAATCCAACGTGAAGGAACCAACATTGAGAATTTTTCGATGCAGAGTTTCTACATGTATCGTATGTTTAAGCTACCAAAGCAATCTTATAATCTCGTATTCCTGTTGTGGCTGTCCTGGTCGTCGTGGATGTTGGTACTGTTAAGTAAACCCGTTGGTAATTACTATCTCTGTTTTTTAATTGTTGATATTTATAGTATAAATTTATATTTAAAAACGTTTATAATAAAAAAACAGAGGTAGTATAACTCTACTTCAGGGCCTACTTCCTAGAGCACCAAGTAATGCAAGCATGCAAAATAGTGTGGCACAAACAATCGATGCAATTCAGAGCATTCTCGTGTCAGTTAAAGCGCTTCCGACTTATGAGTGCTACACCTTTTCTTTTCCGTTTGACTCTGCAAGGTCTAGACACCGGGAACGCATGCGTCGTGTGTTGCTTCACATGCCTGAAAGCTCGCTCATCGACCACATACAAGTTCATGCTTCCCAGCCAAGACCTCGGCTCTCTCTACTCCTGTCACGGATGCAGCCTCAGACCTGCACTATGGTGTGGCACAGACGAGAGGTTTTTTTTTTTTTTGATTGAAATACAGCAGATGTCCACGAACTTGTTTAGTTGTGTCATTTAGGTCCACGAACTTATAATTTATATTTTTAGGTCCACGAATTTGTCGAGTTATGTCATTTAGGTCCATAAACTTGTCGAGTTATGTTATTTAGGTCTACAATTTGTCAAACCGTATCATTTAGGTTCACGAACTTCTAATTTACATTTCGGGTCTACAAATATTTTATAGCCGATAAAATTTTCATGCTTAAAAAGTTAGGATCATAATTGACTTAATCAGGTAGATCCTAAAATCCTAAAATCATTGTCTGCCTTTGATAGCAAGGCTCCATATTCCAAGAAAACGATCAATGGCAGAGAATGTTGAGGACGCCAAGCTTAACACGAGAATCATCTGGTCGTGCAGGGTGGTCATGTAAAGCTTATCCCAATGAAAAAGATCATGTTGGATTATTTGCGATCCATGGAGAGAGCTCTGTAGCCACCAAAATACAGACATTACATACTCCCTTCTAGAGTTCATTTACATAGTTCATTTCATACTATAAAAATACAAACTAAAAGTTCCTGAACCTAATTGACAAACAAATGAATAAGTTTACTGGCCCAGAAATGCAAGTTTGTAGAGGTGAATAACATAGCTTAACAAGTGTGTGGACCTAGAAACGTAAATTAGAAGATCGTGAACTTAAATGACATAGCTCGACAAGTTCGTGCATCTAGAAATGCAAATTAAAAGTTCGTGGATCTAAATGCTCAACATGTTCGTGGACCTCTGATGCATTTTACTCTTTTTTTTTACATCAGTCCAAAATTCACTTCACGAAGATTCGAACTTATGACTTGAGAAGTGCCGTTAAAAATCCCTAATCACTCAGCTAGAGAATTTACTTTGCTACTCTATGACTGACTGAGTCTGAGTATAAACTAAAAGTATGTTGGTTTGAAACTATTACTCTTTCCTAGATACAAAAATGGAGCTTAATATGGGCGAGAACAGCTGCATTGATCTTCAACGTATGAGTAGATTATTTGGAAGGCCCTCAAAAAAATTGTCTTTTCTCCTTGGCCTCCAAACTGCAAAACTTCTCTATCAGGCCTAAAAGTTTTGAAGATCCCTCTCATGGCCTTCTGGAGTTAACGGCGTGAACTGCAGGCCACAAAAGGAACTTTGTAAATTTTAGTTGTTTATCTGAGTAAGTTTTAATTCATGAAAATAACATATATTGCATGAGTTTTTTAAATAATAATATTTTTGAACAATAATACTATAGGTAGACTGTATTTCGACAGAAAATATTTTTTGGTATAAAATATTATATATTGGCATTATTTTAGAAAAAATAAAATGTAAGTTTGAGTAAGTTTTTTGTAATGGATAAATGTTTTTTTGTAAAATAATATATGTATTTCATCACAACCGCATTAATTTGGCCTTTTAATAATATTATTTTACAAAAAACATTTATCCATTACAAAAATCTTACTCAAACTTACATTTTATTTTTCTAAAATAATGCCAATATATAATATTTTATATATAAAAAACATTTTCTGCGGAAATACAGTCCAACTATAGTATTATTGTTCAAAAATATTATTTTTTTAAGAAAATTCATGCAACATATATTATTTTCATGAATTAAAGCTTACTTAGATAACCAACTAAATTTTATAAAGTTCTTTTTGTGGCCTCCAGTTAACGTCGTTAACTCGGTCTCGGTGATTACCAGAAGGTCACGGGAGGGATTCTCAAAATTAGTGAGACCTAATAAAGAAGTTTTATAGTTTGAAGGTCAAGGAGGAAAGACAAAGTTTTTTTTTAAGGCGTCCCAAGTAATTTACTCAATGTACTGCCCAAAATGGTGTATGCTGTTTCATCCTCTAGCCGGTTGAGGGCCTTCTTTGTAGTGGCTAGTGCACCAACTAATGCAGTGTGGCTAGTGCACAAACAATCGATGGAACTCAGAGCATTCTCGCGGCAGTTAAAGCCTGGAACAGACGACTCCTGAGGTTGTTTTCCGTGCAACGCGAGATTGAGTACACTGGTTGTCTTCCGTCTCTCTCACTCTCAGCAAGGTGAAGACAACAGAAGCGCATTCCTCATGTGTGTTATCTTTACTTCATCACATGCCTGGGGGCTGGAGCTCGTATCATACCAGTTCACGCTGCCACCCTTTTCCAGGGCCGCTCACATGCCAAGGCCTCGCCTCTCTCCCCTCTTAGAGTTAAGAGACTCGCAAGGCACCGCCGATGCCCGGCGCTGTTGACGGACGCTGTCCCACCGGGCGGCGCGTGGTGATGTTCCCGTTCCCGTTCCCGAGCCACATCACCCCGATCCTGCAGCTGGCGGGGCTCCTCCACGCGCGGGGCCTCGACGTCACCGTCCTCCACGCCGACTTCAACGCGCCGGACCCGGCGCGCCACCCGGAGTTCAACTACGTCTCCATCCACGAGTCCCTGCCCCGCGAGGTCGCGGAGAACGCGGACATGGTCGAGCAGATGATGGGGATCAACGCCGCCTGCGAGGCGCCGTTCCAGGCGGCGCTCGAGGCGCTCCGGCTGCAGGAGCAGGAGCAGGAGCAGCGTAGTACCTGCTGCGCGGTGGTGGTCGACGGGCAGTTATACGCGATGTTGGGCGCGGCCGCGCGGGCCGGCGTCCCCGCGCTCGTCTTGCGCGCCGACAGCGCCGCCACGTTCCTCACCATGCTGGCCACCCCGCGGCTGCGTGACGAGGGCTACCTCCCCGTTCACCGTGCAGCTGCAGGGGAGCAGCTGGACGAGCCGGTGCCGGGCCTGGACCCGCTCCGCGTGCGCGACCTGATCCGCGTCGCCGGCAGCGACGAGGAGGCGTTGCTCCGCTTCATCGCCCTCGTCGGCGGCGCCGCGCGCGCGTGGTCGGCGGGCGTGGTGGTCAACACGTTCGACGCCCTCGAGGGCCCCGAGCTGGCCAAGCTCCGCACCGAGCTGTCCCGCCCGGCCTTCGCCGTCGGGCCCCTGCACCTGCTGTCGTCCTCTGTCGACCACGGCCTGCTGCACGCGCCGGACCGCGGGTGCCTGGCGTGGCTGGAGGCGCGCCCGCCGCGCTCCGTGCTGTACGTGAGCCTGGGCAGCGTCGCGCGCGTCGACCGCCGCGTGTTCGACGAGATGGCGGCGGGGCTCGCCGGCAGCGGCGTCCCGTTCCTCTGGGTCCTCCGCCCCGGCTTCCTCCTCCGCGGTGGGGACGAGCGGGCGGCGCTCGAGGAGCTCAAGCTCAACAACAACGGGAAGGTCGTCGCGTGGGCGCCGCAGAGGGAGGTCCTGGCGCACCCGTCGGTCGGGGGCTTCTGGACGCACTGTGGCTGGAACTCCATGATGGAGACCGTATGCGAAGGCGTGCCCGTGGTGGCGTACCCGTGCTTCGCGGACCAGACGGTCACCGCGAGGTACGCGACGCACCGCTGGGGCGTCGGGCTGGACGTCGGGGACGTGATTGATCGGGCTAACATCTCGAACGCCATCAAAAGGTTGATGGCCAGGGACCAAGAAGGCGAGGCACGGCGGGAGAGGGCGCGGCTCCTGAAGACGGAGGCGAGCCAGTGCGCCGCGGAAGGAGGAGCGGCTAGTCTGGCCGTCGATAACCTGGTGGAGTACATGTTGTCTCTTTGAGCATGTGTCCCGTGTGGGTGTATGCTGAACAAAAAAGTACTAGCAAGACTTGTGTCAAGTTTCATCTATGTATGTAATGAAGAACACCCTCCAAGTGCTTTGATAAACGTTTTGCCTTTGTAAGCTTTGAGTTTCTGACTGCTACACAGGGTGAATCTTTGTTAGTTCTTCAAATATTTTATTTTCCTTTTGACTAGTGTTGTTTCGGTATTGATTGGAGGCAAAACATGGAGTGTTTTCTCGACATATTTTCGCCTGACTGGAGGCACAAAGGATATTGTACAGTTAAAAAAAAAAAATACTCCCTCCAAATCGTTTTACTTAGTACAAATTTTGAGTTGGCGTGAGAAGGAGGAGGTGGCGCGGCAGGCCTGCCCGTTGGTACACGGAGGTGGTTCGGGTTAGGTGCCCAGGCAACTGCCGGTGCGGTGAGGGAAGAACGTGGGCGTGTGATGCACTGAAATTTTCTTATATTCGACAGCTAATTACCTTTCTATCCTTGTGAATGAACGGTCAGATTATAGTCATAGATCCTAGTCATGATACCTATTACCTACTGGTATTATTTTAGCCCCGTAGAACAGCTCTGTAATTATGGGCCAGCCAAACTGACCACTATTCGCAACTCGACGGGTCTATGGATGTATTTGATCAGTGTTTGGACAATTGCATGAGCAATTACAGTAATGAAAATAAGAGATGGACCGCTGAAAACCAACAGTCGTGGAAATGTAAATTTTACATTTTTGGTTGTCAACTTTATGTGCTTTGGTCTTTTGTGTTGGGAAAGAAAGGTCTTGGACTGATCCTGACACTGCTCAATATTATACTCTTTCTTAAAAGAAGCTGAACAAAAATATTATGGCCAGTCAAGCAATATTGCAATGGCATAGAAGGAACAGCTTGGATAATTCTGAATAAAAACAGAAGAAAGCAAAGGATATAACTAGTCTTAACCAGGCGAGCAATATCAGGCAAACAATAAACTGAACAAAACTTACGACATTTGCGAGACAGACAGGGACAGATTAGCAGGCCCAACTCCTACAGGATTCTTGGCAATATTCATCGACCACAAGTTTTAAAATTACTGAAGAATGTAATTTCCTTTCCTTCTGAGGTACTAATCCTGATCCAGGTAATCAATCAGGTGCCACGCGACGCGACATGAGGGCGCTGAGGTTGCAGATGAGCTTTTCCTCCACGGTATCATAATCAGAGTCAGAGTCAGGGCATTCTTCCCGCGTCAAGTAAGGCCTGCATTGATCAAAACAGGGCACAGGCTTAACAATTACGCATGCGCAGTGGACACACAAAGGAGGAATTCAGAAGCTCTGTGTGCGTGCAGTGCAGTGTTCTAGACCTCGCGATGTCGGCGACGTTCTCCGGTGGCACGTCAGGAAGGAGCGCCTGGAGCATCCGCATCATCAGATCCTGGAAGTCCTTGATCTTGCGCAAGTAGACCGACATGAACTCAATCGTCCCAAAAAACTCGACGCCGCTCGGCCTTCCAACGTCGATATCCACGCGCTCCGCGAACTGGTTGTACCAGCACAGGGACCGCAGCTTCGGCGCCCGCAGCGTGAACGACTTGAACTCTCTGGTGCATCCAGGCTCGAAGAGCATGTTGAGCGAGACCAGCTCCGGGGCGTCGATGGTGATTTGCCCGAAGGGCGGCCCTTCGCATTCGCCGACGTCGACCGAGTCCATCAGGACGAACACGAGGTGCTCCAGGCGGATGTCCACGCGGGCTTGCTGGATCTTGCAGCAGACGAGTTCCAGCTCCTCGAGCAGGTGGAAGCACGAGCCCGGCCCGAACGGCGCCACGATGGTACCGGAGACGATATCCAGGGAGCGCAAGGACGGGAGCTGCGGCCTGTAACAACCCGAGATTTGAGCAATTCAAAATGTGATGAATATTTGAATTTCAAATTTAAATTTGATCTAAATTCTACAAATATTCAAACTCGTGTTGTTCAAACCTTGAAATTTCCCCTGGTATATTTTATCCCTAACAAAGGAATTGGAATTCTTAAATCAAATCAGTGATTAATTCAAAACAAAGGTGGTTTAAATTCAAAACAGAATTTGGAATCCTTGCTGGGAGCTTTTGATCTTGGGCCGTTCTTCCCACTTTCTCTCCCGCGGCCCAGCTTGCTTGTTTCCCTTCTAGCGCCGAGTGGGCTTCTCCTTCGCGCGCGGCCCGTGAGCGGGAGCAGGCAAAGCCAGCAACCACTGTTTTTCTTCCTCCTGGCGAAGGCTGATCAGAGCCGCGAATTTCTTTCGTGGCGCCGACGAAAGAGCCGCCCTCCGTCCGATCCACTTGTCCTGCCCGCGAAGCCGCACCGTGCTGGCCCTATAAAACCCCTAGAAGCCAAGGCTAGAGCCACCCCTCTCATTCTGCGCCGCCAGGCTGCGGAATTGCGCCGCCGCCACCGATCAACCTCTCTGCCACCGGCGCGCCGCGATCAACGTCACCGCCGGAGGTAGGACGTCACCCAAACGGGTTCGTCGTCTCTCGCTGATCGCAATAGAGCTAACCGCATCCCATTCCGTGCAGCAAGGAGAAGAACCGAATCCGTAGAAGTTCACCGCCGACGAGTCTAACTCCACCGCGATCTTGTCTCGGTGAGTCTCTTGATCGATTCCTTGGCGCTCGATCATCGTCATCGTATACCCTTCCGTTTTGACAAGGTTTTAACCCAGGTTGTGGCACAGGTTAGTCGGAACGGGGTTTTGTCGCCGTCAGAACTGTTCCATTCGCGCCGATCGCCTGCACCGTCGTCGCCTTCCTCGATTCCGGCCGCCACGACCCTCCGCACGTCAATCGAGCCCCTCGGTGAGCATCCTCGAACCTCCCCGAACCCCCTTTCCAGTAGGATCGAGCCGCGTAGCCTTTCCTGTGATGTCGCCGCCGCGTCTAACCCTAGCCGCCATGGCCGCCGACGTGGAGAGCTCTCATTTCAGCTACTTCCGCGCCGTGCACCTGCCCTACAGCATCCCTAAAACCCTAGAAAGCTTTTGCATGGGTCATTGAGGGTGAGCGAGGCTGTTTTGGTAGGGCTCCACGGTGCTCGGTTTTGCGCAGACCGGGCGTTCATCGACGATCATACTCCGAATGCTCCCTAGCCCTCCTATGCACCGTAATAGCTTCGTGGGTTCCCAATTGCACTCCTGTGCCGCCAATTTTGGACTTCGGGTGCCAAATTTGGGTTTCCCTTGTCGCGCCGCCGTGAAGAGTCCGGCGAGCCTGCGCCCCGACGCCGGTGCCTCCCGGTGGACGAGGGACAAGGTTATGGGCGCGGCAGGATGGGGGTAAGTCGTTGGTGCGGTCCACTTCGAAGCTTGGGGGCCATGGTCGCTAACCGGCGAAGTCCCGGCGAGCTTCGGCCGGGCGTGCCAAGGACAGCAGCCGTGCTGCTGCGTCCCGCGCTGCGGTCCTGTCTAGACGAAGAGCTGGAGAGCGGGTCCCGCGCGACATAGGCAGCAACCCGGGTATCAGTTGATCGGTTGCGCGCGTGAGCCTAGTCCTTGTGCACCGTTCTCTCCCCCGTGACCCGTAGACCTGGCCCATGTGAGCCCCAGTTCCAGCCTAGAGTGGAGTTCACCGCGAACCGTTGCTCTGCGCCGTGAACCCGCGGGAGGGGATATTCCCGGTATATTCCAGGTTATTTCAGAAAAGCCTTTTTTTCAGCCATTTAATCTTAGAAAAATCACAGAAAATTGTAGGAACCTCAGAAAAATACCAAACCAGTTGCGTTGGGTTCGTAAAATGTTCCTCTACGCGTTAGTAAACCTTGCAGCCTATGAAACCTAGTTTAAGATCGATCGTTCGTAATTTCGAGTTCGTTCCTTTTATCGTATGTATGCTGTCGCTTACTTTAATGCGATCCGTTGCAGAGGAAACCGCTGAAGAAGGACCTTCTACCCGCTGTGACGATCAGGACCCAGAGTGGTACCCCGACTGCCCAGGCAAGCCGCCATACCTTGACCAATTTTGAATCCTACTTGCAAACTGCATGATTTGATTTGAATGTACATGCATAATTTAAATCTTGAACTGCTAGTTGCATCCCTAGGCCAAACATGAAATATGTTTATACAAACCATAGGATGCTTCTTATTTTGTTATTATGCTTAGTTTGCTTAGTTACTCAAGTTCTTTTACACCACATGCTCACATAAAATGAATTTGGGGTGAACTTGCTTAAAAGGTGATTCTGAGTGTGTGATTTCAATTTAAAATCAACAAAAATGGTTTAGCGGGGCAGACGTAGTCGTTTGGTGATGCTGAGGAGCTAGTTGGGTAGCTCCTAATGGTGGAGTGCCTGTGGCGGGCACAGTGTGTGGAGATTTGGTTTATAATCTCCGTTGTGGTAATGCTGTGGTCTTGTGGTGTCGGTGATTGGAGGAAGTTGTCTGCCCTGCTGTTAGGAATATTCTTCGGCTTAGGAGTCCAGGCGTACAGTACACACCACTCGACCCCGTATGGGTGGGGCTGCTTTATGATGCTTGTTGCTGGGCTGGCGTCTAGCCGTAGGTGTATGAGGTTGGTGTTAGTGAGGTCCTTGGAGCTGCGGTTCGGACTCACGAGAGTGGGATAGCCCACCTGATCAGTGGTAGGCCCTTCACACTCTAGGACCCTTTGTCTTGCGAGCCATTGGACCCAGACCTAGAGGTACGGGAGACGCCAGACAGCCCTTGTTGATTGTTGTTGTGTGGATATCTATATTAGGCTACGGCCATAGTCTATTTATAGAACCACATCGTGTGGGTACAGGTGTACAAACTCTGCAGAGCCTAGATCTATGTACATAGCTGAGTCCATCGGTATGGACAGATCCTGGAGGACTTCCCGAAGATTAGCATTATTTTAAAATTCTTCCTCCCCTCTCTTTTAAACGTTTTCGACTCCAGCTAGACTGTGGCCCGGTCGGAGTTGGCCGGGATTAAAATTTGAACTCTGTTGGGACGTGTTAATCCCTTCGGGGCAAGATAATAAAATTTGGAAGTTTTCTTTGATTTGAAAAGGGTTTTAAATATAACTTTTGCAAATCTAGCTTTCCGCAAACAAGCCCATACCTTATCCTTGAGAATACCCTATGCATGCATTTCATAGTTGCTAGGATAGGGCGGCTTGCTGAGTACCCTGTGTACTCACGGTTTAACTTTCGCTTTCAGACTCAGAACCAGACTACAACTTCGACGAGGTCGACCAGGACGAGGAGTGAAGAGGGTTCGTACCGCCGTCAGGTGCCTGTGTCAGAGTTCCGCCATCACCTTCCTTCCGCTGCCAGTTAATCTTAACATTCACGTTACTTTCTTTCTGCCTTGCCATGGCCTGCGTGCCGTGTTCGTGTTTTCAGTTCACGGACGGAAACTCTGTAATAATTCTTAATTTATATTAAATCTGGTTATTCAGTTATGGTTTTTGTTTATCACTTGTTATGGATGTACATTTCACCCTCCTGGGAGTGAAAAGAGGTACAGACGGTCTAGAATTCCAAGATCGGAATTTGGGACTGTTACACGGCCACTCTCGAATAACCGGACGGTCGAGGCTGAGCACCTGCAGGGCGGCGGCGCCTGGACCGGCGATGGCGGGCATGGGAGTGTCGAACGCGCGGACATCCAGCAGGTGCGCGGCGGGGGGCAGGTTCAGCGCCCACGCAGCTTGGCGGACGGCCTGGTCGCGGTGGAGGGGGGCCTGGATGTGGATCTCTCGCGCGTGGGCGAGCTCGATGATGCGGCCGGCGTGGCGCAGCATGCGGGGGTCGTCTGCGAAGAAGTAGAGCCGGAGGGTGTCCACCTTGGACGCGGACCCGTCCTCCGCGCGGCGGCCGAGAGCGAGGCGGGCGTCGAGGATGGAGCGCTGGTCCAGGAGGCCTGGCACGGAGTTCTCCTCGTCGAAGATGACGTCCGGTAGGTGGAGGAAGTCGAAGAGGGAGATCTTCACGACGGGCGTGTGGTGGTGGATGTGGCGCCACGGCCGGGACAGCGTCGACAACTGCACGACCTCCCGGTAGTGGAGAAACGAGGCAATCCTCGCGCGGAGCTCGAGCGGCAGGTCGGTGATGCGGTCGCCGTCGCTGGCGCGGCCACGGCCAGTCCTAGGCTTCTTGCGGTTACTCCCTCGGCGCCGACCCATCTTGTCTTTCTCGCCGCCTCCCTCGCCCTCTTTCCTTGATCGATTCCTTTCCTTGCAGTTATTCCAGTAGTTTTGGAGGGAAATCTGCGAGGGCCCTGCACGACGTTCCCGCCAGGATGATGGTCCACATTTTAGACCGCCGTAATCGGAAGTTTATAAAATATCTATGTTTATAAAATATTCCTTTTTAAAAACAGTTTTTTGTTTTATCTTTATCATTAACAATGCGTTTTCAAGAGTTTTTCCACAATATTTATTCATGGTACACCTTATAACTTTTCCTTACAAAATAATACTCCCTCCGTCTCCACTTGATTATCATCCAGTTTTTTTTTATCTTTTATTTGTGATTCTCGCTTCTCAATACGTCTCTATCTTTATTCCTCTTCTTATTGTTTTCTGTACACCTTATTTTTCTTAAACTATAAATAATTAGGAACGGAGGGAATTCTCATTCATGCCTATGAAACATTTTTCTATCTCTAATTCTTCCTTTTGGAAGTTCAGAACTACTACATTCTACATCGGACTCAGACGGTGGCGGCATGTGCCCGGTCCTCTCATGTTTTTGTGCCCTGTCAGATCCAGAAGACATGGCCCAAATATTTTATTATTCTATTAATATAAATATGCTTTATTGAAATTTTTAATAATAATATTTATATAATATAAACATTATTCTTGTATTTTAAACATATTTAGAGTTATCTAAAAAAATTTGTTAGAGTTTGTTTAGTCATCCGAACATTCGTTTGGTATCGTGGTTGAGCCAGAGACGTAGGCTGGCCCGGTGGCCAGAACTTGTTCGTGTGACATTTCCTATTGGGTATTTAGATATCATATTAATAATTTTCTATGATGGTCTATGTATTTCACCAAGTCTAATGTTCGTTTGTCCGTCCAAGAAGAAATATTTCTCATATGCCATTATAATATGCATGTTTTATTCTTTGTTTTTGCCTCTTTATGTTTTCATCCGCCTATCAACCAGTCATTCAAGTTAGTTATAAAAAAAAACAGTCATTCAAGTTAGTGAGACCGAATGCATATTAAGTCAACCGTTTATTGTCAGGGAACGCAATAGAGGGATAAAATTAAATTAATTTTTTTATATTTTAATTTCAAGTATGATTTTTATTATCAAAATAATCCCAACGACTTTATCCACTAAAAATATATAAGATAGTGTTAAAAAGACATTTGTGTCCTTATCATGAATGATGGTCACAGGTGATCTAAATTAAAGTGTCTTTAGTCACCTCATGGTGGTAGACTGGCAGCCTCCTCAATGTCCTCTGTTTGCTTGACCACCTCTGTTCTCTCATTTTGTTTTTTAGATAACAGTGTTGAGAAAGTCACTGTGTGAACTAATTCTGGGTAATCATTTTCTTCAGAGCGGGTGGAAGATGGAGACCAAGACTTTCACAAGTATAAATGGAGGCTAATCGAAAGTGGTGGATGAGGCAAGACAGCTCTCATTCCTCTTGTGTAAGAAATACAAAAGAGAAGAAATAAAGACAGTCCACTCTCCCTATATGCTATAATCTACACTGTATATTTTTCATGTGCATGAGTGATCGATTTGCTGAACTAATTCGATTTTTTTACAACACGTTATCAACAAGAGTGCTCTAACGCTAAGGTAAAAATTGGTTTATGTAATCAATTACTGATGCAAGGATGTGTTTAGATATCACAGTTGGAAAAGCATAATTGTTAAGAGTACATAAACGATGGTTCTTCAATTTTTGTACAAGACATATATATTTATGGACAGTTGTCATGATACAAGTGCTGTCAGAAGTTAGCACTTTCACATATGTGCTACCAAAAGTTAACACAACATCTAGAACGATGTGCCAATCCTAAAGATCGGGCACCAATAAAACATGACCCTGAAGTGCCGTGGTCTAGACCTCTGAAAGAAGGTTGCTGCAATTTAAGCTTGCACATCGATCATGAAGTATCGTGGTTGGATAGCATCATGTTATATGGAGGTCAAAAGCCCCACGCTTATTGCAGCTTGAACGTCCTGATGTTGTTGTCCTGAAGATTACACATATGTGTAATTCCGAATATTACTCGTAAATGTAATCCTCAAGACTACACATAACCGTAATCATAAAAATGTAATCTTGAAGATTACATATGACAAATGATATTTACCTGAAGTAAATACATCGTCACAGGTCATGTTGGATATTGCAAAGTTTGTATTTTCTAGCTTGATTAATTTTGTAATCCTGAAGATTATACGCTAGAAATATATATGAGAAATAACATGTGTTAATCGTGAAGATTACACATATGTGTAATCCCGAATATTACTCGTAAATGTAATCCTCAAGACTACACATAACCGTAATCATAGAAATGTATCTTAAAGATTACATATGACAAATGATATTTACCTAAAGTAAATACATCGTTACAGGTCATGTTGGATATTGCAAAGAGGGAGTTCACCGTGCTTGCCCTTGCATGGCAGAAACTACCTCATTTGGGTGAAGGATACCATGATCAACATTCGATTCATGAACCTTGGTCACACTATTGCCCAACCTGAAGTTGGCTATGATGGACTTACCGATGCTGAGGCAGCGAAGGCGCTGCACTTTCTGCGCCACCATATTCACTCAGACCTAAATTCCAAGTATATGACTAAGGAAGATCCATGGACTTTGTGGGGATCCATGAAGGATCATTTTGACCACCAAAGGGTCGTCATTATTATACTCTCACAAGATCAAAACAACTAGAGCACAACTACGTCTTCCAAGACTTAGTCTGTGGCAGCGTATTACTCTGTCGTTCACCATATCGTCTCACTGTTGCGTCTTTGTGGCCGGATGATCACAAATGATGATATGATCAAGAAAATCATTTCTACCTTTCATTTGGACAACATTATTCTACAACAATAGTATAGGAACCAAAAGTTCTATAAATATTGTCAGCTTATGCAAGTATTGTTAGTTGTGGAACAACATATGAAGTTCTTCTACATAACCATTCGATTCGACCGGCTAGTTGTGGCAGGAGAGCTTCATTATGTTGTTCCCAAACTAGCAGTACATGTATAATCTGATAATATTTATGGAACTTTTGGTTCCTGTACTATTGTTGTAGAACAATGTTGCCCGGATGGAAGGTAGATAGGGTTCTCGATCATCTCATCGCCTGTGATCTTTTGGCCACAGAGACGCAACAATGAGATGATACGGTGAAAGGCAGAGTTATACGCGGCCACAGACTTAAAGTCTTCGAAGCAAAAAGTGATCCAATAATTTTGAGCTTGTGGGAGTGTAATGACGACCCTTTTGTGGTTAAAACGATCCTTCATGGATCCCCACAAGGTCAGTGGATCTTCCTTGGTCATAAACTCAGACTTTAGGTTTGAGTGAATATGGTGCTGGAGAAAGTGCAATGCCTTTGGTGTCTCACGGTAAGTCCGTCGCGGCCAACTTCAGGTTGGGCAATGGTGTGACTTAGGTTCGTCGAAAGTTGATCATAGCATCCTTTGCCCAAGTGAGGTAGTTGCTGTTATCCAAGGCAAGCACATGAACTCCCTCTTTGCAATATACGACATGACCTGCGATGTATTTGCTATTGGTATATATATCATGAATTGGTTATGTGTAATTTTCAAGATTATATTTTTACGTAATGTTCAAGATTACGGTCATGTGTAGTCTTCAGGATTATATTTACAAGTAATCTTCTGGATTACAGATATGTATAATCTTCAAGTTTAACACATGTTATTTTCCATATACTTTTCTAGCATGTAATCTTCAGGATTACGGAATTAATCAAGCTGAAAATGTAAACATGCAAATGTTAATACTGCATGATTTAAATTACAAGAAATATAAATGTAATTAATTAAATAGATAAGAGATAATACTGCATAATAAATAAATAAAAAATGAAGACTCATGGCTTCAGGCCACTTCGTGAGCGTGGACTACACAGGCGTACTCACATGTAGTCAAGGGTCATACGTCAGCGGCCAGCAAACCAACTTCTATTAGTTGTGCGGTAGTGAGTCCATGACCGCTTATGGCACCTCTGCATGACTGTTTTGGGCAGCACGTCAGGTCCGCGCTCCTGACGATGGCGCTTCTAGGCCGTTACATGTGCGGATAGTGTGCTCAGCAGCTATAGGCCGGTAAGCATGCATGGTGGTGCTTCAGGGACACCTGTGATTGGTGCTCGAACTTTTGGTACCAGCTCATAAAAAATATAGTGCACTTATAAAAGTCAACAAGCTTTGGATATATTCGTAGCAATAATGCTTTTCCTTGAACACATACGTGCATCAATAACTGATTACGTCAAATTCTTATCTCAGCTTTAAAGCACTGATAACGTGTTGTGAAACAACCGAATTGGCTCAGCAGATCAATCACTCATGCACACACAAAATAAACAGTATTGAGCACAATATAGAGGAGCGGATTAAAAGCTTTATTTCTCTTTCTCTATATTTTTTACACGATAGGAATGAGAGCTGCGTTGTTCTGGTCACTTTCATCCTCCTATTTGTAGTAGAGCACGTAAGAATTAGTCCAAATGGTCATCCGATGAAAATCTTCGCAGCCTTGATTCCCAACTTTATTGTGAACTTTGCTCATAGTGGACAGCTTCGACTGTTGAATTTCATACACACTTTGACCTGGTTTATCAGCACTCCTCTGTTTCCTCAAGTAATTTATGTTTTTTTTTCTTTTCCATGTCGAACTTATATGGTGTACTCCTATTTTTTCATACTTTTCAACTTGCAGTGTTTCTTGTCATTTGCTTCAAACATGTTTGGGTTCCTGCGCAGGGTGCACTGCACCAATCGGCAAATCGGTGCAGGGCCGATAGAATAACGCCGCCTGTCCTTTTAAGATCGAAAAAAAAATTGCCGAAATTTCTAAAATTTTATGTTTTCGGTGACCTCCGAAATTTTGATTTTCAGTAAATTGTTTTCCTTAAATCATGAGTAGTGCGGAGTTGAACAGCAGGATTAGAGTAGTGCCCAACTAAGAACAAGCAGAGTAAGCGGAGTGCAAGAAACAAAAGAAGGATGCATGGTACGGAGTCTGGAGGTGTCCCTGACTTTGCTGCGTCCGCGGGCCGCAGCTCCGCTAGGAGCCCTTTAATCATTTGCATCATCAGCACGCTGCAAATCTCGCTCGAACCAGCCGTTCCACCCGAACTCGACGATCCCTTTCGTGACGCTGCCCGGCCTACGCATGCGGCCGCGGCCGCGTCATGTCTTGGCGTTCTTACTGTAGCAGGCCCAGGCTGCCCTTAATTGCCTGCTGCGCGACGAGTAAGCAGTAGTTTCGTTCAACTTGCTGTCCCTTTCGGCTGTGACGGGGAAGTTGATTTCAGCGGATTTGCGCCGGGGCAGTTTACGGGATTTTCGGAGTGAAATCTGATTTATTCCCGTCGTAGTAATTCATAGTTCTTGAGGCCTCGAGATCTAGGCCCCTGCCTGTCTCCGCCTCCGTTCCCCTTCTGGATTTTCTCCGTCATCTCTTCCTTTCGTCACGCAGTAGACAGACAAGAAAAAATAAAAAAAATGAATGGAGGATAAACACGACCAGCTTCTTTTTCCTCTTTCACTCTCTCTCTTTTCTTTCTCAGGTAGTGTCTGTTCCCTCGATGCTGTGCAGTAGGAAGCTCGATTGGGAGCCACTGATCCTGATGCGGGCTGCAAGGGGATCTATTTTCTAGAGGCGTCAATCTGGATTCTAGAATCGCTGTTGAGAGGGTCAGTTTCAAGCGGCGAGTTGCACCATGTAGTGGTTGCGTTCGCCAAGGTGTGGCTGGAGTAAAGTTGCATATATGCAAGGTTAGAATTCAAAACAATTTAGCTAGATTTAGTAATATGACTTCAATACAATTTGTAATAAAACTGATAGCTGTACTAGCACCTCATACGACTAGGGATGTAAAAAGTCCTTAATACTTGAAGTAATAAACAATCCCATTCAGACTAATGAAGCTGGTGAAAATTTGTCATAAATGACAGAGATGGTATATGTGGTTGGTGCCCTTGATTTTGTTGGGATGGCTCCATACTCATGCTGAATGTTGGTTGGAATGAAGCATTTTGAGCTGCTTCATATTCTGACATAGGATTAAAAATATGATTGCCAGACATCACTATATTGTTTTTATAAGAGGACAAAAATAGAGAGAAATTAGCGATACAATGATAATGAGAGTGAGAGAGAGGCAAGAGGGAATCTGAAATTGCAAAGAATTAGAATTACTTTTACCATTGTTGTGGCATGTGTCTGTGGTTGTAGAGTCTGTTGCATAGCAGAGTCATTTTTCTTTGTTCTATTTCTCCTTTTTTTCCCTCTAAACCATTAATAGGCCTTGCTGAACCACGTATATCTTTGACCTTGAGTTTGATACCTGTGGCTGCAGGTTTGCTACGTTTCTTGTTTTCTTTTCCTGCTGTCAAAATAGATTTAGCTAATGAACTTAAATGGAATCAAACCAGTTATTGAACTACTAATCATACGGTAGTGTGATTAAAAATACAGACCTTGTGGATTGGAAGAATTATCCAAAATAGATTCAGACCTAATTTTCAACCTCTTCTCTATTTGTTCTGCCAATTTCTCTGCAATTTCAGCAGAAATTGAATATGTTTCATCGGACTGTGCTGCCCGAACAGCAATTTGATTGAAAATTTTGCTTAATGAGGAATAGCGATTTGATAGGTTGACTTTGGGGTCTTCATGCGTGTCGCACGTGCTGCTTATTTGTAGAACTTTTGCATCAACAGTCCATCTCTTCAATATATATTTTCTCAGGAACAAATTCGATATTATTGATATCTAGTATCTTCAGTGCATGGGAACACAAGATGCTTGCAAATTCAAATTTCTTACAGCTGCATCTCACACTTGCATCTAACGGAGAAAACATAACAGTATGTTCGTGATTTTTTCCTTGCACCCTTGTTTTATACATCTTTACTGCACCATCGTCACCGCAGTTGAATAAGTCGCAGTTAGAGTTTGCAATACTTGCTCCTCAAATAACCTGAATAATGAAGGTGTGTACACTTTTACAACTTGCTTAAGTATTTCCAACTCTGCCTTTGGTTTTGGTGTACTTTGTGTCGCTCTGAAGTCACATGTAACCTCTTCATATCTTTATCTCCCACGAGCCTATCAAAGTGCTCAAAGAAAGTTAACATATCATGCTTAACATTGATATAACCCTTCAATTCATTATTCAGGCTTTCATTTCTTTGGGTGGAAACCATATCAGCAGAGAATGTGTTTCGACCATACACCAGTGCCCACAATTATCGTTTATCAAAAAGTCGCTGCAGCCATTTGTTACCTTGAAGCTGAATGTGGTAAGTAAGTTGTTCCATGCATTTATAAAATCCTCTTCCACCTCATGAACATAAATACATCTCTGAAATTCAATATTAAATTTTTTATAATCATCAACAACTCTAACAAGGTGCTTGCATGCGTTTGGTTCATATGCCACACACACATCCTATGATGAGTGCCTTGTAGAACTATTCCTATTGCTTTAGCCATAGCTGCATCTTCATCTGTCAAAATAGTTTGTGGATTCTTTCCTGATATAACCTTCAAAAGGTTCTAAATAGCCAAATAAAACTCTCTGCAGTCTCGTCATATAGAAGTGCAGCTCCGAAAACAGTTATTTTCTTATGATTATTTACCCCAACAAGCAAACCTAGGGGATGACCATCATTTAATTTCCTGTATGTTGTGTCAAACCCAACGACATCACCATAAGCTTCATAGCCTGCAATCATCTTAGAATCTATCCAGAAAATGTTAGTTATCAAATCATCCTCATCCACTTGTATAGCATAGAAAAAATTAGCATCTTCTGATGATCTTTTCTCCATGTATTCTGAAACACATCCAGTGTCCCCTTTATGAACCTTCAATGATCTTTTTGAATATAATCTATTCTTCATGTCTACACGAGTGAATCCAAAATTCTCAATTCCACTTGACTCCTTAGCCAGTAGATCAATAGCAGCTTTTGTAGACATTCCTACAGATTTTGCAACTTCTATCCTTGAGATTTGTGCTTCAACAATTTTTCTTTGTGATCTTAACTGGTGGATTTGCTATGCAGTAGCAAGAATATGATTATGCTCTGGCTGGAACTAATACACAACATAGAAACCATCTATAAGGTTTATCTTCATCCGTGCTTGACACATACAACGTGTCTCTGGTTTACTAAGATTTATATTTTCTGTTCTTTTGTCCTTTCCATGAGTTCCTATTAATGTAAAAAGATCAGATAAATAAAACTTACATGAATGTTATAGCAAAATTATGCAATCAAAGTGGTGTGGTAAAAACCAGTACCTTGGTGAGAGCAACAGAATGTTCTAGTCTTTATTATTTAGAAATCTCCCACATTATGACATGCACTCTTTCGGATACTAAATCCTATCTTCCATGCATAATCATTGTAAAACTCATATGCTCTTCCTCGGAAATAAACCTCATTCCAATTTTAGGAATCATGTCTTCAGGACAAGAGTTCCTTTGACATGGCATAGTATTTGCATGATCCTAATTAATTCATAACATTATTACACACCAAAAAAACATAATGATGAACTGTGTATACTGAATTCAACATAAGCACATAGTATGAAAAATGAAAATACTAGGGATGTGAAGTCTCTTACGGCTCCCAAATTTGATGTGATTCTTAGGTTTTCTCCAAAAGATGGGCCCAGGTTACAAGCTGAATCAGGTGCCGCGGACCTTGTTGTTGGAACCAGATCTTTGGCGGATCAGCTCCATTAGCAGTGTGTGGGATGTGTGGGAGTCGGCAGAGAAATCATTGTAGGTGTTGCGGATGATTGACTCAGGAATAAAGAATTAGATTTGATATTGGGATGCGTGGATTAGGCGAAAAAGCCATTGCATATGATGCAGATCTGTGGTTGATTGCTAGATGAATAAAGAATTAGGTTATATATGGCTGTGTTTGGCAGGACGCATGTGGCTGCTTTTTAGTTTTGGCGCCATCTCTCTGTTTTGGCTGCCGTTCCAGAGACATGAAAGAATCTCTCTGATTTAGATGTGGACTAGATACGGAAGAAAAAGATAACGGAGAACCACTTAGGGTTAATGGGCATTTAGCACGCCGGTCCATCCGGCCAACCGAGTATTAATCAGATGTTGACTCGTGGGGGAGCACGGATGGGAGCAGGCGGCGGGAGCAGAGAAGCCGCATCCTTTGACAATGTTCCCTCTACTCCGGACCTAGTCGTTGGTTAGTATAAAAATGAAAATGAAGATCTTATACATAATATATCTCTATACGAAGATTTTTAAATGCTTTACATACAATATTTTTTCTATAAAATCTTCACAAAAAAATATTTTTCTATAAATGTTTTTAAAATATTTTGAAGTTATAATATTTCCTCTAGATACTTTTTCCAAATATCTTGGCATGACATGATGTGGAACCAGAAAGGCTCCATTCCGCAAGAATTATTAAATGATGTCAATTATAATTTGTCATTCAAAAAATAGAAATTTTTTATAAGTAGGATCATTGAAGAGAGAGGAGGCAGCGAATTACTTGAACCACCGATTTGTTATTTAGTTGATTCTTGAAATAAGGTCGTCTGATACGCATTCCTTTACCAAAAAAAAATTGAATTTTTGATATGCATTGTTGCAAGTTGACCCGCGCTTATTCATGATACATTTTGCCTTGTTCTAAGCCTGAAAAATATTGTTCTTATTTAGTTGATTACTTATTCCAGTCAACAAATATTTGTTCCTACTGAAGAGTTACGTGTTCCAACTTTAGATATATATATTATTCCTTCTACCGTATTATCTTATAATAGATGGAGAAATATTGTTTTTAATATTGTATTGCGTTCATTCAAGATTTTAAAGTTGTATTCTTCATTTAAAAGTATGGACTAACTTACCAAAATTAGCAAACATGATACAAAAAATAGTAAAAATAAAACAGTGGAACTAATTATAAAAAAAACAGATAGAAGTAAATCGAGAGACAAGCGCATGCCACAGAAAAGAAAACAGTCAACCCTACCGGAGTGACCGTCAATCACCTCAATAAAGTCTTTCCTTCTCGTACTTGATGTTTTACTTGTACTTGTTTAGTAAGAGAATCATGTGATTTTGAATCTTTTACATAAGTATTAGCAAAGTCTCCGGACCTAGGTACTCAGAGCACTTACGTGTTGATACAAAGTTCATCTTTACTTTGATTATTCTATTTGACTTAATAAGGGTTAAAGTAGACAAAGGAGTTTGGAATACTAATCTAAATCAAATAATTAAAAAAGCATGGCAAAAAATGAACTATTGCAATGGTACGTGTTGAATAAAGTATAAAACAATCCTCGTCGGCGAGATGGAGCATAAAACACACTCAGTAGGATTAGTAATGAATGAGTGATACAGTTTAGTTGTTGTAAACTGCTGTAGTTTCGGAAACTTTGCTGGATATTTTATAACACTACACAGATTAACTTTGATTCATGTAACGTGATATCTTCGTAAATTAAGATTTGTAATTAGTTTAACGAAAAAATCTAAACACTGCTTGTATTTCAAGCATTGGGACTTGGGAGTATCTAGATTTAAAAGTTTTATTTTAATTGATATAAACGGAATCTCTTTATTTGGGTTCCTTGATGTAGTGAACTTCATATATCGTTGTATTAATAGAAATTTTCTTGACACTGGGAGAATTATCTTATTCCTCTATTTCTGATCTCTAATTATTCAAATATCACATATGTGCGTTTGTGTATTATTAAAATTTCATAGCCACAGTAGTGTCTTATATGTTATTGAATGCTTGCAGTTCGTTTGCAATGCATTGACGTTAGTACACTTACTCCTAACTTGATTGGTTAAGAATATAAAACATAAAGTAGTAAATGACAAATTATGTAAAACATGAATTTCATTTTGTCGGACCCCATTCCGGAAACCACTATGCTTACCATACCAATCCCTGCATCAGTAGTTGATACTCACATACAAAGCAAATGCAAAATCTATATTGCGATGTATACAATAAAAACCATAGAATGTCTTACAAGCATTTCTTATATTACATTGATATGGCTAGAAGGCTAGTCTTAAAACAAAATGAGGTAGCCATAAGCAAATCTTTCGAAAATCCACAGGTAGCTTGAGCAAGAGGGCACAATCCTACTCATTATCGTTGTATTGAGCATAATCTTCACCTTCTGAATCACCAAGCAAACTAGTGAGTACATAAGGTACTCTGGAAGCCCTTAACACTACAGAAGTGTTTTATTGTGCATTCAGGCTTTTAGCAAGAGACAGGCTTGCAGTTTGCATTTGCTTAAAGCCATGATGCAAACGTCTGTTTTAAAAACATTTGGAAAACCTTTCGAAAAATGGGATTTTAGACATTATTTTAGTTTGGTTGGCCCTTGAGGAGATATTGTCCATCCCGCCAGTTCCTAATATTTTTACTTGAGCCTTCAGACCCAACGGTCCTATCGACTCTGACACACTACCATTATTTCCAAAAATACGCACAGGCACACGTTGCCAACTCACGCATCATGAGGGTTTTTGAAAAACAACTAAATGTTGAGAGCCCAAATTCAAATATGTCAATGCCATGACAACGGCTATCCGGATAGATTATACACTCTACATAGGTTATATACTTTACCCAAAAGCTACACACACCTTCACGAGAGGGTGACATAACGCTCGCCTATGTTCTTCGAATGGCTCCACAATCCAACCTTGGAAAGCACCTAGGGGAATTATTTGGGCCTTAACTTTACAAGCCATCTCACGGGCGTACTAATTTACTCCTCGTGTCTTCTCCTGGTTTTCCGTTGCCACCTACCTGTCTCCCGGTGGCTCATGTGGTAGACATCAAGAAGGTAAGGAAAGTCCCACCCACATGGGTTCTGTGGTTATACTAAAGTACATGACTGAGGTCCAATGGTCCTAGGGTTTTCAAGGTGAGCTCCATCAAATCCAAGATAGGCGGACAAAATCGAAGAACACTATAATCATCCACGCCTTATCTCGCCCCCGTAGAAGCCACCCACTTCTTCTTTGACTTAGTGTTTCTATCAGCCATCCCGTTTTGCAATCACACACATCAACAAGGTTTTTGCACTTTTTGAAAAATCATGAATTGAAGGTACGGCAAGGTTTCCATTGCAAACGTCCTAAGCATACCATAGCAGTGCAACATTCCCTTCGTTATTATATTGATAATAACATGCATAACAAATAAAACAGGCTCGATCGATGCTTTTGTAAAATTATAGGATCAGTATGATCAAGGAAGTCAGAGCTTGCCTTCAAATCCTGCATTAAACTTCTCTTCGAACAACTCGTTATCTAAATAACGTAATTTAGTGGTATAGATGGATAGAGATTGATTTTTCGCAAAAAAAAAAAGATGGATATAGATTGAATTTAGGTAACATATGAATAAATCCAAATAATATCTAAAAATTATCTAACTGATATAGATGGATAGAGATTGTTTAGATGAAACAGTGAAGATATGGGCATTCAAATGTGGCTACGGTTTCAAATTCCAGAAAAGGAAAGGGCAGAATATACCTAGAATATTCTCTGGAATTTGGATTTTTATTTATTTCTAGTATTTTTTCAAAAATTAGAAAATAATAGAGGCTGTCATGTGGGCCATGGGTGTGCTGACATGGCTCCACACGTGCGAGCTGACTGGATTATGTATTGTGGCCAGGCGCTTTCATGGTAGTGGGCCATGATGTTGACAGGGATGGGTTGGACTCCGGTCAATAGATGGCGGAGCTGTTTGACGCGCGCGGCGGCACGCCGGAGAGCTCATGCCATCTGCGGCTCTATAGGGCACACGGGCCCGGGCTTATCATGCCGATGATCCTCTCACGACGGTGCACTCGACGGTGAGGTTAATGTCATGCGCCGACGAGCGTGGAGGCCAATAGACCTTGCCGGAGAACGAGACAGAATTGGTGAACTTTGGACACTCACACGCGCTCGTGTACGAGGAGAGTGTTGGGGTGGTGCACTCGGCCGACAAAGCGACAACGGCGAGTGGTGGAGTGATTTGGCGGCAGCGGAAGGCGGTGCTCGGTGCGCGCACACGTGCGGCGCCGGGGCTCGGATTTTAGGGCTTGGTAGAGGTTTAGGGTGACCATAGAGTGCTACTTGAACATAGAGAGGGGGGGGGGGGGAGAAGCTCACCGGAGAAGGGGATCGAGCAGCGGCGGCCAAGAGAGGAAGAAGAACAGTGGAAGTTGAAATTGAAACGCTTGGAGCTCGATTGGTGGTCTGTGCGGCTTGCCGGAGCTCAATGGCATGAAGAAGAGGAAGACGGAGGGATTGTCAACCTATTTATAGGTGGCAAATGTGGTCCGCAACGGAGAGAGGTAGCGGATATATTTTGAGCTTAGATGTGACTATGACGGTTCATGGCAAGGCTCCGTTGGATGGGCGGCGCGTGTAGGGCTCAAATGAGCCCCATACTAATGGCTCGCTAACGGAGGTAGCGACGACTGAGTTTGACGGCATCGGGATTTTATAGGCGGTGGTGTGTCTAAAAGAGCGAGAGAGGCGGGATATTAATTTGCACCCACCGCCCTTACTATGGTGGCGAAACGATGGGAGGGGCCATACCGTGCTGATACAAGCGGCGGCGTGGCTACAGAGCTCGGCCGGATGGGAATTTTAAGGTGGGCGCCGGTGATGCTTACACAGAGAGGGGGGGGGGAGGGGGGAGAAGGAGGCGTGGGCAGGCCGGATTGGGCTGGCGCGGTGATGGGCCGATGGGGCGAGGAAGGGGAAGGCGGTCCATGCATGGAAAAGAAAAGAAAGGAGGTAGGCTAGGCCGGTCAGAAGAAAGGAGAACCTAGAGGGAGTATTTAAAACTTCCCAACCAATTCTCACATTTTGCATTTGGCCCGCCTCCAACGACTGTGAAGCAAGTCAATAAGCAGAGCCATATGATACTTCTACAAGTACAAGCTGAGGGTATATTGTTTGATTTATGGCATTTTAGTATTTTGAACCAATTTCATTTTCTCTGCTTTGTTTCTTTTGTCTGAAGTTTGAACATCATTTAAAAGTTGGTTGTGTTGCGGAGCTCTTCCTGCTGCCATAAATATTTTTTTTTTCCAAACATCATTTAAAAATGAGATAATTTGTTGTGTGGTATTGCAAACTCGTATAATAGATATCTACCATCATAAAAAATAAAATATGGATTTACATTATTTTTACAAACCTTAATATTTTGTGCTATCGTGGAGAGACCGTCGTTAGTGAGGACGGCAATACGTTAGGACCTCTACGGCTGAATGAATGCTCAAATTTTACAGTATTATGTAAATATTTTTATATTTTTGCATGTAAATAAATATTATGTCACCTGTATTGTGTAGACATGTTAAGAGCAATGTTTGTATATATATATATATATATATATATATATATATATATATATATATATATATATAAAGCACTATACAACACCCTGGTTACTCAATAGCTTATTCAGTATCTAGGTCCAGACCGTACATAATTAGCATGATCTTAAAATATTAATATTTTTATCACGATATTATCTCTCTTTTTTATCCTCCTTCAATTTAGTATTATATTCATTTGCTAGTTCAGAAATTTTATGAGTATGTAAAAAATATAGTTTTAAACTATAAAAATTATATTAAATTAAATTATCCTATAAAACTGTAAATATTATTTATCATGATCGTAAAGTGCTCATATTTTCATTATGGTATGTTGTCCCTGTTTTTTTACCCTACTTGGTTTGGTATTATAGGTAGAGATATTTAATAAATAAGTAAAAAATATAAAATCATAAAAAGTATAGTTGATCATTTCGTTAGTTCATAAAACTGTAAATACTTAACACGATCATAAAATTATTTTGTATCAAAATAAAAAAAATCAACAAACTATAAAATTTTTATTGCTAAACGTTTTTTTATAGAAAATATTTTTTTTGCCACGACACCAAAACAGTTTCTTCACCATAAAAACATACTTTTGGCATAAAATTGTATAAACTTTTACCAATCAATTTTCTTGTTATTGTAAAAAAAAATTATTCTTTACTATAAAACGGTGTGATCTAAAACTATATTATTAATACGTTTACAAGAAAACGTATTTAAAGAACCAATTAATTTGTGATGAAAACTAATTATAGTTCCACAGTATAATGGTGACTATCAAACAATATGCGAAAACAAGTAACCCACGTGTGGTGCATATAAAATTCAATTAAAACCAGTTTTTGCGGGTGCATGAACGTTTTACACAATGAACATAAATCTGCAAAAAGTACACATCTTTGAGACTATAAGTACAAAAACACACCTATTACAA
>LFJQ01000247.1:0-40817 GCA_001182835.1 Oropetium thomaeum | reverse complement strand
AAAATATGGTGGGGATGTGGTAGGGGGTGTTCTTAATGTTGCCGCAATATGGCATGGTCTGGTGATAGAGCGTGCCATCGCGTCTTTGACTCCAAACTAGGGTGGCTCAGATATTGGCTTCCCTCAAGGGTCAGTTGTAGGCGGGACCAAGGATACGGCTAGTGGTACAAAATGAGAGAAACCAAGCACAACATGGCTAGGAATGGGCTAGAGTATTGTTGTAAGGACCTGGCTATTGGTCAAGATATGGGAATTTCCAATCATAACATTACTCATCCCGGTTACGTACTCCGGACAATACGCCATCCGTTCAGAAGAATGTTAGGATTAGGATTTCCCATCATGATTAAGGGACGATGCTCCCATCATATCACCATTTTGACTTTGAGAAGCGCCTGGGCGAACCGGCACAATTCAAAAGCAAAATTGTGATCTTCTGAGAACAAACCTCTCGGTAAGGATGAGTTAGGGATAACGAATCATCAGGGTCTATGGAAATGTAAAAGGATGGTTTTGCGGATGATGGCGACAAGCTTATAGGGACTTTCGCTTGTTCAAAGGGGATAGGATTTCAAGTGACTGGAAGGATACTCCGAATTAATTGATTTTTAGCTATGATGTGGCTTCAGAACAAACAAAAGAAAGAGCTTCACTTCAACAGTTTAGGGGGGTTTACATGTGAATGTTTACTTGTTACCACAAAAATTATTCTGATCAAGTAACGGTTACACATAACTTTTCTATTCCTTATGAGTATTTTCCCTTCCTTTCCTTACATTCTATTAGTGAGTAGGTAAAGTTTCTGATTCCAAAGTCATCTGACGTGGAAAGGTGAATCTGGAGCTAGGTAATGACAGTTTGTTAACTTCATCAAGTATTTCCTCTAAGGTTTTTGAGGCTAAGCAAATGGCCATGTTTTTACATCGTTAGGTCCAGTTCCTCTTTTATGGTTACACAAATAGTCCAAGGTGCTTTACCATCTAAGTTGACCTGTCAAGGAGACAATCTTCGCACCGAGAGAAAAATGTTGGAAAGGCTCAACGGTATACAAGGGTTTTACTCCAATTCGGTTGATTCCATGCAATCCCTAAGGGAGGAAGGTATCCAGGTTGACTTCTTAACTTTTCTGAGGGTGCTACAGCCATTATTGATGGAATTTTTGCTCCTGGATGGTTTTAGTATAAGTTTGAAGGATTTAACATTTCTAGTTTTTGGAAAAATTTTTAGGCGTGTGAAGACTCGGATTTTGCCGAATAGCTAGATGATATCAGAGGATTGACCATAAAAACTATCAACCCCAAGAAGGATACGAAGGTGATTTGTTGAAGTGTACAAGAATGGCTCTGAAACACATGAGTTGCATGTCTACAAGGAACCCTGAAACCGAACATTTTCTCAGGCCTTATGAGGTGTTATCGAAGAACTAGTTTTTACCAGGATGCAACCTCATGTTGTTTGAACGAGAAAGAGAAGACTGATAACCTTCATAGGAGGTGACAAGATTTTGCTTCCAGACACGGTTTCACAGTTTGGTCAAAGTGATTTACTTGGTAATAAGGATTGATAGGTGCAAAATATCCAAGTGGTAGAGGACTTCCCGACTTCTCCATGTTGCACTCATTCATATCCTCATGACGAGTGAACGGAGGCCAGTCTAGAAAAGAGCACTAAGATATGGAAGATTTCCTAGGATGAGGTGAACCTTTTCCCTTAAAGTGAAATGGTTTTGAAAACATTTAAGGTTGGTTTTTCTTCTGATTCTGAAGGCTTTGGGTTTGACCCTAACATGACTATACATAAATAATGTCCACAATTTTGCACTGACTTCCTGACGCCCTTTATTTAGTTACACATCTTATTAAACCGTTTGAGTTAATTTATGTTCCATTTATCACTTTAAATTCAACAAGTGAATTGTTGCAGTTAGCCTTTTTCTGTTAACCAGCAATTGTTTTCCCTTTTGTTAGGTGGTTTTATTTGGTTTACAAATTTTAGTATGCAATGCAATCCTACATCGGCCTATACGTCCTCACAAAGTAAAAAGAACACGCGTAGGCGGTGGCAAAATCGCACTCAAGTTAGCCGTTACTACACGTTTCTTACGATATCGGGGTTAGCGTACCTGCAGAAAATGCCATCACAGACAGTGCATATAAATATATATCAAAAGTAAAAACAACAACCCATATCATTGCCATATGGGTAGCCCCGAGTAGGTCACGTACGGGGATCACGTGTCCGACCTTCCCTGCGCGGCGACAGACTGCACTTTACCTCAGGCAGCGGAGGTATGAGAGTGTTCCGCAAAACCGAAGTCGTGAGGAACAAACTCATCTCTTGTGTGCCAAAGACACAAGACTCCACTGTTGCGAAGGTCTGCATTCGCAACAGGTCCGTAACCCACACCTCGTACGGTAGAGGGCCGCTTCTCTCCCTAAACGGCAAGGGGGCGTACTATATTACAGCGAACATAATACCTCCTTCCATACCACCATGGTATAGAACGCTACTGCTGCGGATGCAACAGGGATTTCTCGATCTTTCACCGCAGTCGAGCGGCGTACCTTACCTTGCTTACCTGAGCGTAGGTGTGTCGTTACAGAAAAGTAAATCTAAGCTGGGTTTAGTTAGCCCCTACACTAGGTTAGCTTGCCACCTGATAACCTATTAACTAATAGGGCGCGCACCTCACTCGCACGTAAATTTTTGAAAATATGCCTTAAACGTTGTATCGTTTCCCAACACGGCTCTGATACCAAAGCTGACACGACCCGCCCAGAAAACCTCGTCTCGGGACGGATCTGGTCAGTCGTTAAGTCAAGATCTTGTTGGGCAACGCTCGGCGAAGCGAGCGTACACACGATACAACACAGGCAGGGATAAACAGCAATAATTTACAGGAAGAGAGAACTTAATACATCATCGGTTCATAAACTAAAGTTAAATATTTATGACACCCCAGGTGTCACCAGGGCAAAAAGTCGACAACAGTAAACCCTAATCCATAATTTCACTCACTTTAGAGCAGATTCAATCATGGCAATAAAAGAAATATTGTTTAAGCTGCTTTAAAGAGACACTATGAGAAGTTTGACAAACAACAGAGCATGTAGCAAAGTCCGGAGAGATTTCAACTAAAAGTGTCGAAATCTCGTTAACAGAAAGAGACCCAAACCCTAACTCTTGACCATCAAAATTCCCACAGAACCCTAGCCATATTTTTACATAACAATTAAGTACACTTCAAAATAGAATTTTGGGAAATTATTCAAGATTTTTGGAAAAGATTTAGACCTCTTAAAAATTCACACAATCTATAATAAACTTAGAAATTCAAGAATTTTTAGAGACCAAATCATGACTTGAACCTTAAATGAAAAGTGTTCCAAATAAATTTCTGAACTTGTACAAAAATTCGCAAAATTTGTCGAGCTTGGGAAGTGCGCCGAATCATTGAATTATCTTTCAGCATTAATGAAAAGAAAAATAAATAAATAAAACTGTTGCCGGGTGGGCTACAGTGCCCGCCCGCCCGACAACAGGGCGCGCAGCCGCCCGCTGCGCCCGCCCGACACGGCGCCTGTGCACACATCGCCGCTATGACCGCGCCGCTCCTTTGCCTCCCTCCTCTCTCCGCGCCCCCCCCCCCTCCCTCTCCTCCCTCGCCCTCTCTCTTTCTCTCCCTGCCCGAGCCCGAGCCGCCCGACAGCCGCCGCCGCCACGCTGCCATGCCGGACCCCGTCCCTACTGCCCCTGCCTCCCCTACCCCCCGGCCCCCTATAAATGGCGCGAGCTCTCCCCAATTTCCCTCCTCCTCCATTTCTTTCCCCACCCCCCCCCCCCCCGCGCGAGAGCCCCAATCTCCTGCCCCACGGCCGCCGGCGGCCATTGCCGCCGCCTCCACGGTGAAAACCACCCCCGATCAATTTCAATCAAATTCCTTCACCAATTCACCCCTCTCCACCCGGAAGCTCACAGAACCGTCCCCTCCTCCGAAGACGAGCCAAATCGCCGGAATTTCATCGATCGCCGCCGCCCCGAGGCACCCCCACGGTGAGACCCCCTCTGCCGTCCCAAGCTGAAACTACAGTTGTCGAGCTCGTCATGTCAGAGGATCATGAAAAGCCAAGGTTCGACGGCCGGCGACCACCCATCGTCGGGAATTGACCGCCGGGAGCTCGTCGGAGACTGTGCACTGTTTTTCTTTTTCCTATTATTTTCCAGATTATGCTCTATCTTCTAAAAATCCTAGAAAATCACAGAAGATCCAAAAATGCCAAACCAAAATTGTTAGAACTCTCATGAAATGTACTAATTTTCTGTTAAAACACTTTTTAACAATGACCAAACATTTGCAGAATTAATTAGAAACATCCTTTCAGTTTTGAATTTTAAATTACATTATAGAGTAATGCTAGGGCTGACCTTTGATTCACAAGTTCACCATGGATTACACATCCTCTGGAATTTTATGAGATTTTAGGAGCGCAAAATGACATCTAACCCTATTAAATAACCTCAATCTGCCTAGTCTAAATGCCATTTTCTAAAGTGCATTGTAAAGTCATTTACAAGGTTAGACCCAAAAGAAAAGTTGTAGATCTGGTGCTCATAAATGCTCCAAAAGGTTTCATAATTTATTCTAATGTTACTAGTGCTTTCTGATTTTACAAAGTTAAAAACAGGAATTGATGAATTTTATTAAATATAAAACATTCATATAGGCCCCACCCAAAGCCCAAAATGCTTATTGCAGAGAGTACTACTAACTAAAAATAATTTGAGGAAGAATTCAAATCTTCATTTAACCCTAGTTTAATAGCCGTAGTAATTAAATAATATTAACCGATGAAAAGTGTCGCATTAACTAACTAAAGTCGAAGTTGATGAACGTGCCAACTAAAAGTCACCTCATGAAGTTTAATAGACTTCTTAAACATCATTCACAGATTAATAATTGAATTTAATCGACGGCGTTGAGTAGTTAGGGTTAACCCTAATTCTGGGCGTCGCCAATCTAAACCCTAGGTTATTATGATAATAATAATAAGTTTCTTTTCATTAAACTTATCATAATCCTACTGCATCATGTAGATTCTGACGCTAACGAGGTAGCTGCTGATCCAAGTTCTTCGACCCCCGCCGAAGAAGTCTGCAACAACACCGAAGAACCAGGCAAGCCCCAGTGCACAACCGAATTTTTAAAGTTTATTTTTATAACTGAGTGTATCTTGTTTGTGCATTAAGTGCTAGGAGTTGATTGAAACCATAGTTGCATCTGTTCCCATAGGAAACCCTGACGGTAGCTGGTATAGATACCCCTTAGTATGCTATGCTAGCAGATATCGTCGGTAGAAGTCGAGCAGAGTGGACGCGCTCGTGAGTGATAGGGTTTGAATGAAACTATTCCATGAGGTGTGCCACACGATTGTCAATGAGTAAGAAAGATAAAAGATTGAGGGTCAGACTGGTACAAGAGGTCGGCGACTGGTCCGGGACCAGAGTGACCGTAGTCTGGTCTGATCCGTGTGGCATAGCTGGCAAGTATTGAACGACTGATCGTATGCTGGGTGTTATGGCCCCAGTAAACCTACGTAGCCTAGCGATTGCAACGTCGAACCTGCCCTACGGGTCTGACTAGGAGGAGATCTGGGATGGCAGCGTGGGAACTACACAGAAACCATCTGGGACGTGTGTCTGGTGGGACGCGGCGCTGCTAAGGAGCGTAGTAGGGAATTGACGTGCAGGAGCTGTGTGAACGTTGCCACGTGTGAGTCTGGGACACGCACGTGTCGTACGATCAGGTTAACCCGCAGTGGTATAAAAATCGGTTCGAATCGCTGTCGCTCTCACTATGAGCTTACTTGGACCTCTGTCACATTTTAGTAAATAGGTGAGACACCATGAGAATGAAATGAACATTATTATGCTATTGTTGATCTGTCATGTTTGTTTAGCTCCAGTGCAACTAAATTTATTTTCCTAATCACTTAACTTGTGCTAAAAATGACAAGAGTAGTATAGGCGCGAGTCCTTTTTGGCAAGTAAACCCCCCGAGTCAGCCTTCATGTCTAGGAGTCGCGTAGCCAGCCATTATCGGGTAAGTCTTGCTGAGCTTCTTAGAAGCTCACGCGTTAGCATTTGTGGTTTCAGGCGTCGTCATGCAGGAACCAGCAGGTAGCTTCCATTCGGAGGAGCCTCCCCTCGAGTTCGGGAACCTCCAGTGGGAGTTGTGCGAGTCGCCGCATTGATTGGTTGAAGTGGCTAGTAGCATGACGCCCGTGGGCACGGCGCGTGCTTTGCTTAAGTCCGAGCGTCGGAGTTGTAACGTTCTAGTCTTCCGCTGTTTTGTTTTAAAACTTTTGCGTACCCGAATTCAATGTAAGACCTAACTTTAAATATTATGAACCAATGATGTATTGAATCCTCTTTCCTTGTAAATATTGCTGTTTATCCCTGCCTGTGTTGTATCGTGTGTACGCTCGCTTCGCCGAGCGTTGCCAACAAGATCTTGACTTAACGACTGACCGGACGTCTCGAGACGAGGTTTTCTGGACGGGTCGTGTCATCTTGTATCAGAGCCGTGTTGGGAAACGAACAATGTTAAGGCATATTTCAAAATTTACGTGCGAGTGAGGTACGTGCCCTATTAGTTAATAGGTTATCAGGTGGCAAGCTAACCTAGTGTAGGGCTAACTAAACCCAGCTTAGATTTACTTTTCTGTAACGACGCACCTACGCTCAGTAAGCAAGGTAAGGTACGCCGCTCGACCGGTGAAAGGTCGAGAAATCCCTGTTGCATCTGCAACAGTAGGTTCTATACCATATGTATGGAAGAGGTATTATGTTCGCTATAACATAGTACGCCCCCCTTGCCGTTTAGGGAGAGAACGGCACTCTACCGTACGAGGTGTGGGTTACGGACCTGTTGCGAATGCAGATCTTCGCAACAGTGGAGTCTTGTGTCTTTGGCACACAAGAATGAGTTGTTCGTCACGACTTCGTTTTGCGGAACACTCTCATACCTCCGCTGCCTGAGGTAAAGTGCAGTCTATCGCCGTGCAGGGAAGGTCGGACACGTGATCCTGTACGTACCTACTCGGGGCGACCCATATGGCAATGATATGGGTTGTTGTATTACTTTTGATATATATTATATTGCACTGCCTGTGATGTCATTTCTGCAGGTAGCTAACCACGAATCGTAAGAAAACGTGTAGTAACGCTAACTTGAGTGCGATTCTGCCACCGCTTACCCGTATTCTTTACTTTGTGAGGACGTATAGGCCGATGTAGGATTGCATTGCATGAAAAATGTTAAATCCTTCAAACTTAACTAAAACCATCCAGGAGCAAAAAAAAAAAAAATTACATCAATATGGCTGTAACACAACAGAAATAAGAAGTCAACCTGGATACCTTCCTCCCTTAGGGATTGCGTGGAATCAACCGAGTTGGAGTAAAATCCTTGTATACCATTGAGCCTTCCCAGAACCTTCCCGATGAGAAGATTGTCTCCTTGACAGGTCAACTTAGATGGTAAAGCACCTTGGACTACGGCTGTCGCCAGTTAGCATCCTAGTGACCATTTGGATCACCTTTTTACGCAGGGATGAAAAATATTTTTCGTATCGGAAGATTTAGCATGTTTTGAACTATGTGTCAACATGTGCTTCTGATGGATAAAATTATTCGTCTCTGTATGCAGATGGACGCCAACACGATCGACAGGGATCGCGGAGATAGCATTGAGGACTCCACCCTACCTACATCACCAAGAAGTCCGACGCAGAGGATTTGTGGAATACCGAGCAGACCTTGCAGTCGCTGGGTATACAGAGACTCCTGGTTCAGTTCCGGGAGTATCGCCAGTATGACCTACCGCCTGCTCGGCCACCGTCACATTACCCACGCACCCTCAGCATGCCAATGGAAGGATATACCACCACCACATTCGGTTCAGATAAGACGGAGGCCATCGGAGTCAGCCGCTCATCAAGCTTTATTGAGAATTTGCGAGCGACACCTCGAGACCTGGCAGACAAAACCAGCAGCGATGGTTCCGATTCGGGACAGGTTGACCGTACCTGGCACCGCATGTCAAGAATGCGCAGAAGAGATTTCAGGGGAGAGATGGACCATGTCACTCCCTTGTTCACGTGGAGCCTAGCGCTACTCAACTTGCATGAAGATATTGTCCTCGCAGCTCCGATGGATCGCCAGGCCTTGTGACAGGCTCATTAGAGGTAGCTCAACTCAAGAAGAAGTCAGGATTGGAGAGCAAAGCAATGCACGCGTGCTCGCTGCGACGTGCGCGCTACACGCATCTGTGAGTTAGAGGCGGTCTCCGAGATTAAAACTGCCCAGATCCATGCTAAAGAGAATGATTGCAACATCATGTTGCAACACATTCACCAGCTGGAGATACTCAGGATAACGCGGTTCAGATGGCGGAGAACCTCGCCCATGAGAACCACCACTTGCAGCATCAGTTAGCGGACTTTTGGAGGCACAGCAACCGCCTCCGCTAACGATGACGCGCCTGAGTCAGAAGATCGGACCCCGAAGCTCAGACCCAGAGCCAGATGAGGAGTAGATTGGAGGTGGTTCTGAAGTGATAGCTAGTTAGATGCTCGCTTAAGGAGTGCGTTGTCTTTGTCTAGTGTTAGTATGTGTTCTAGAAGTTTATCTTAGTGGCGTGCAATCTGTTGGATGTAAAAGTGGTGGTTGACAGTCTAAGGAATTGGACGATGGATGTACTGTCATCTTTTGGGGAATGAAGAAAGTTTTTTTATGGAGATATCCGTGCCGTGCATATTGACGTACATTACTTATGTGAGAAGTGGACATGAGTTGAATGGCTCTAATAAGGATCTTTTTACTTTTTCAGCATGGTGAACACTAGAGCCGGACGTCAGGAGGCGGAAAGCTCCAACCCGCCGCCCCCGCCAGCTGAGCCAACCTTGGCCACAGCTTGGCGGCCCTGATTCAGAGCAGCCAGCAAACGCAAGAGATGCTACGAGCTATCCTAGAGATAGCGGCACAAATCGAGGCGCTCGGACACCGCGACCAGGACAGCACGTATGCTGAATTCCTGGCTACTCATCCCCCGAAGTTCAAAGATGCTCGGGAACCCATGGGAGGAGCCATGGCTTCGTACGATCGAGGCCAAATTGGGCTGCTCTGTTGTTCGGAGACCAGAAGACGCTCTTCGCGGCCCAGATGCTCCATGGACACGCTGGAGCTTGGTGGGCCAACTACTTGGCCACTCTCCCGACCAACACCCAGGTGCCATGGGAACAGTTCCGGGAGGCGTTCCGCGCTCATCACATCCCCGCGGGACTCATGCAGAGGAAGGCCAAGGAGTTCATGGCCTTAACCCAAGGGAACCGCACGGTGCACGAGTATCCCGTGGCTTCAACCAACTTGCTTTATATGCTCCGGAGCAGTTGACACGGATGCTAAGCGGAAGCACCGCTTCATGGAAGGGCTGAACATCACACTCCAGGTCGCTTGGCCCTAAACCAAGGCGGCTCGTTCAATGAGCTCGTCAGCATGCCCTCATCGCCGAGGAGTACCTGAGAAGGAGCAGCGGGAGAAGAGGCGAGCCAGCGGTGGGCCATCAAACGCCCCCGCCACCCAAGTACCGTCTGGTGACACTGCACCCGATGGTAGGAGGCACAAGGCAACCCCGCCGCAGGCACCGTCGTTCCATCCGCCGCAGCAGCCATACCGGCCCCCACAGAATCAGCAACAAGCCGGCTACCGCGCACCTCCCCCCGCCGCAGAGGAACCAAGGTGTCCGCCCACCTTCAACATGGCGCCCGCCCTGGACCAGGCACGCCTGCTTCAGCTGCGGGCAGCCCGGACACTTCGCCCGCGAGTGCCCTCCAACCAACAGTCCGGAGGCAACCGACAGTCAAACCAAGGACAGGGCCAACAAAAGGGCCAGAAGAACACAGGACCGGTCGGGTAAACTACACCACGACCGAGGAAATTGCTGAGGGCGAAACAAGTACTAGCGGGTACGTTTTCGCTCTCTACCCACTCAGCTTTCGTTCTTTTCGATTCCGGTGCAAGCCACAATTTTATCAGTAGAATTTTGTCAAAGGCAAAAACCTAGTCACAGTTCTCCTAGAACCACCATTCGTAATTAAATCGCCTGTAGGCAACATATTATCAAACCATGGCTTAAGTGAAGCTCCCCTCAACCTGGGAGGTCACATCTATCCTATTTCCTTCATCATCCTAGATGGGCAGGGTATCGATATTATCATCGGCATGAATGGATGAAACACCATAATGCCATCCTTGACATCGCTAACCGTGTAGTCCACTTAACCTCCCACTTCACTGTTCCATGTCCATAAACCTAGATCACCCTAAAGCCACCCTCAATCAAGTCTGCCATGTTGTCGGGAAAAGTCAGGACGAGATACCAGTGGTTAAAGAGTTTCCGGACGTATTCCCAGAAGACTTACCTGGTTTCCACCGGATAGAGATGTGGAGTTCCAGATTGAGCTATTGCCAGGCACAGCCCCAATCTCCCGCCGACCGTACAAGATGGCACCAAAGGAGCTAGCAGAGTTGAAGAAACAGCTGCAGGAATTGTTGGACAAGGGCTTCATACGGCCCAGTACCTCGCCTTGGGGTTGTCCTGCATTGTTCGTGAAGAAGAAGGACCAGTCCTTGAGACTATGCGTGGATTACCGTCCCTTGAATGCGGTAACTATCAAGAACAAGTACCCTTTGCCACGCATAGACACTCTATTTGATCAGTTGGCAGGAGCAAAGGTCTTCTCGAAAGTTGATCTTCGGTCTGGCTATCATCAGATCAAGATCTGTCCTAGTGACGTTCCGAAGACGGCCTTCTCCACCAGATACGGGCTATATGAGTATTTGGTGATGTCGTTTGGACTCACGAACGCACCAGCGTACTTTGTGTACCTCATGAACTCAGTCTTCATGCCAGAGCTGGATAAGTTTGTAATGGTGTTCATTGACGACATCCTAATATACTCCAAGTCAGCCGATGAGCATGCACAGCACCTTCGGACAGTTCTCCAAAGACTCAGAGATCATAAGCTCTATGCCAAGTTCAGCAAGTGCGAGTTTTGGATTGAGCGTGTTCAGTTTCTGGGTCATGTTGTGTCCGCGGAAGGTATTCTGTTGATCCGGGAAAGGTGCAAGATGTTGTTAATTGGAAAGCACCACAAACAGTCCGCAAGGTGCGAAGTTTCTTGGGATTAGCGGGATACTACCGCCGCTTCATTCCCAACTTCTCCAAGATTGCCAGGCCTATTACAGACCTACTCAAGAAGGATCAGAAGTTCAAGTGGACAGAAAAGTGCGAAGAAGCCTTTCAGACTTTGAAGAAGCACTTGACCACAGCACCAGTACTCGCCCAGCCGGATTTGAGTAAACCCTTCGACGTCTATTGTGATGCGTCGGGCACTAGACTTGGTTGTGTGTTGATGCAAGAAGGACGGGTAATTGCTTATGCTTCCAGACAACTCCGCAAGCATAAGGTAAATTACCCCACACACGACTTGGAATTAGCAGCCGTGGTATTGGCTTTGAAGGTGTGGAGGCATTACTTGTTGGGAAACTTGGTACACCTCTACACCGACCACAAAGTCTCAAATATATCTTCACCCAGAACGAGTTGAACATGACGCAACGAAGATGGCTAGAATTAATCAAGGACTAAGATAGAGATCCACTACCATCCGGGCAAGGCCAACGTGGTTGCAGACGCATTGAGCAGAAACGCCCATTGCCACTACTTGGATCAAGGAGTTGCAACTGAAGGATTAGAGCCAGCCGTAAGGATTCTACCCCACGGAGCACTCTACAACCTCGCCTTAGTGCTAACACTTAGAGATGAGGTAGCCAAGGCCCAGAAACTTGATAAGGGCATGGAGAAGATCAGATTGGGACTACAAGAAAAGAAGATGCAGTGCTTCCGTGAAGATGAAGAAGGAGTTTGTGGTTCAAGAACAGACTGGTAGTGCCGAAGGATCATGAGCTCCGAAGGAAGATCATGGATGAAGCTCATCTATCCAAGTACTCCATTCACCCTGGCAGCAACAAGATGTATCAGGATCTACGAAAGAAGTTTTGGTGGACAAGGATGAAGAGAGAAATCGCTCGGTATGTAGCGGAGTGTGACACCTGCCGCAGAATAAAGGCCGACCATCTAAAAGGTGCAGGATTATCGCAACCGTTAAGCGTTCCGTCATGGAAGTCATAAGTATGGACTTCATTGTTGGACTGCCCATGACAGCTCAAAGGTTGGATTCAATTTGGGTTATAGTAGATCGCTTGACAAAGTCCGCTCATTTCATACCTGTCAGTACCAACTACTGTAACATCCCGAACTAGATTCTCGCTAAAATCTTTTGTCAATAAAGACTTAATTGAGTTCAATAAAAATCTCAAAACCCAAAGTAATGAAATCATAGGATCTAATCAACAGAACTGAAATTCAAAATTTAATTTGAAATCCAATCTTTACTGTCTTTCCGCTTTCATTGCTTTCGCCCGTGTACCGCCGGCCTTGCTCCGCTCCGAGCAGGAACGAGCGCCGTCCGGTCTCCTCTGTTCTCCCAATTTCCAACCGCCGCCCGAGTCCCTGCTCCTTCGGGTGCCGCTCCTCTGTTCTTTTCCATGTCTTCCCGACCCCGTCGTTTGGGAATCCGATTCGCCCGACCTCCGACCCAGAGGTCGGATGACTTTTACGTTTCGCCCGACCTCCGACCCAGAGGTCGGATGACTTTTGCGTTTCGCCCGACCTCCGACCCAGAGGTCGGATGATTTTCACGATTCGCCCGACTCCGACCCCCAGCGGTCGGACATTATTTCCGTCTCGCCCGACCCGTCATCACTCTCCGTTTCGCTCGACCCGAGGTCGGACAAGCAGTTTCGCTCCGTTTCGCTCGACCCCCGAGGTCGGACAAGCCGCATTTCGTTCCGCCTCGCTCGACCCCGAGGCCGGACAGACTCGTCGGACCCGAGCTCGAAGCGGCCGCGCCATTAATGCTGCCGGTCATCTTCCCAACCGTAAAAGTGCCTGGCCGTACACAGCAGTGCTGCCACCGTGCCGAAAGTCTTCGTGATGAGACGCGCACGCTCGGCGCCCATGCGCTGCAGTACACTGCCGCCGCGCCAACTTGCGTCGTCCTGGAGAGACAAAAGGAACGGAGGCTGATATTTTCCCTGAGACGAAACACTTCACTCGGCGAGCTCTTTTGCTCCTCTGCGCGCTCGTCCTCTGCTCTCGTCTCCACTCCCTTCCGCCATTACAGCCGAAGAGCCCCGCAGGGCCGAAGCAGAGCCAGCTTCTCTCGTGCTCAGGTGCGCTCGGTAAGCCTTGCCCTGCCGTCGCTTCCCTCATCAGCCGTTATCGCCTCTAACCGCCGCCCTAATCTTCCGCATTATTGCAGAAGTAGCGGCGCGTCGACATCACTTTTCCGACGACCAGTCTCTGTTGCTGTTCTTTTTCCACCGACAGCCCTCTGGTAATCTTTGCCGTCCGACCAGTCTAGCTAGTCCCGTCTACCGAAGCAACACTAAAGTTTGTTAGAGAGAAATTCATGCAACTTCACTCATCTGTTAATACAAGATTACCTTGCTCTTCATATAGGAACCGAGCTGCAGACGGCCACTGAAGCTGAGGAGGACTTCCCCGCTGCCGACCCCGCCTTCGACTGTGCTAACTTCTCCCCGAACCGAGGCAAGCCCCGGTGCACACCTAAGATTTAAAGTTTTACTTTGTCACTATGTTTGCAGGTCTTGTTTGTGCATTACGTCGAGGAGTTGTTTGACACCTAGTTGCATAGCCTTAGCAGGAATTCCTATGGGATAATCCAGTAGCATCAGCTAAGCGCTAGCATGCCTTGCTAATATTAGGGATCGGTAGCATATGAGTAGTATGGAGACTACTCATTCGATGGCTAAAGTCTTGCGGGAGGTGGGTGACTGTCAACTGTGTAGTTTTTTCAGGAATGGGCACAAAATATGACATTAACTGTTAGCCAATATTGCTGAATGGGTTAAGTTAACATGGTACTGAATGTCGGCACCCATGGGCAAGTATTGAGTTGTGTACCGAATGCATACTGGCATATGGGAACCAGGAAGCCGACGTAGCTCATTGCGCAGTGATTGGACGACCAGCCATCTCTTTTTCCGGGTGAATGGACCAGTATGGTGGATGAATTCGCATTTTGTTTCTTGGGCATGTGTTAGTGGGAAAGGCTTGGGGCCGTACAGGGACGCAGGACGTTGCCTGGAGGACCATGTCCTTGGAGAGATGGCAGTCGGACCGACACTGTCGCGATGCAGTGAAAGGTGGCCACGTGCGACTTGTGGAGTGCGCACGTGTCGTGTTATTCGGGTTTCTCCTGCAGGATGTACATCGATTATAATCGCCGCCCCTCACGGTTAAGAGTACCCGCTTGTCCACTGTGTCACATCTTGCCGAGAATGTGGGTTGTATGGTGGGAAGAAAACCGATGTTTTGGGATCTCAATAAATTGTATTGCAACCATGTTTGTTTAGTATAAAGAGCACATTTTACTACTGCTAGCGAACTTTTAAAATCTTGGCTAAAACCTGAAAATAGGGTTTATCATTAGTGCTGTTTTTTTTGCAAATACTTACCCTGCTGCCACAAATACTCCCTGCATACTAGGAGTCGGCCTTAGAAGGCCTATTGACGGGTAAGTCTTGCTGAGCGTCAGTCGCTCACGGTTTGTTGATTGTTGTTTTGCAGGTAATAGTGCTGACTGTAGCCAGGGTGGTTGTGAAGGGAGATGCCCTCGGAGTGGACCTTCGAGTGGGTCCCCGCTTCTCCCTCCCGTGGAGATTAAACACCATCGGGCTGGGGTGTTTATCAAGGCGTCGAGTGTTAGGTTTTTGCTTCCGCTGAAATCCACGTGTTTGTTATCAAAATAACGTTTCCGCACTTCCTAAACTTCCGCAATCAGTTGTAATATAACCTGAATTAATGTATCTTCGAATCATTTATGCGAGTCCTTGTTAATTATTGTACTGCAAAGTCACTTGTTTCGGCAAGCGGCCCCCCCCGAATGATCCTGGATGAGCAACCGTACGATTTTATCGGACGGGGTTGCGACAGCTGGTATCAGAGCTATTTGGGGGTTAGTACTCTAATTAACGAGGCATGTTTTCAAAAATTGCGCTACGGTGAGGTACGGCATAGAACAGCCCATAGTGGAGGTTAGAGTTAGGAAGGTGGCAAGCTAACTGTGCATTCATGCATTTTACCTCCCTGTAAGTTTATGATTATGTAACGACGCACCAACGAACTACGCGAAGGTACGTGTTACAATTTTTGCAACGACGCCCATCGAACTACAACGAAGGTACGTAGTCCTGCCGTGGGATAACATTCACGGTCGCTTGGTGTTCGCGTTGCTGGTTCACCCATCTTGCCTGAGATGCTTTTCATGGCCGCTAACGGCAAGGCGTTACTGGTTGCCGCCGGTTGCCATGAGTCGTGACTATCATGGCCATATTGCATACCTGCTCTGTGATGTGTTTTTTCTGCAGGTACACTAACAAGCGTTAGACCGTGTAGGAAACGATTTGTCTTGAGAGAACGAGTAGTGCCACCGAGGATAACGTATTAGGGTTTTCCTTTTTGTGAGGACGAATAGGCCGTGGCATCCTTTAAAATCTGCATGAGTACTAAAATTCACCTAACTAAAAAGTTCAACCTCATAAATCCAATAGGAACCTGTGAATTAACCAAGGAAAATAATTAAGGAAAGAAGGACCTAAGAATTTCATCCCCCAGTATTCAGCCTGCTCCTCACTCCAGAATCCTATAGAATCCGTAGGGTTTCATCTCCCAAATTCATTCTCCAGACTCCTCTTAAGGGGGAAGGTGCCCCTCTGTTCTGGGAGAAAAGGACATCGGACCATCCGGTGCAGGACCGGACAGTCCGAAGACACTCCCTCTGGAATCTTTTTAGGCCACCGGACATTCCGATGTGGGATCGGACCTTCCGGTGAACACCTCTCTGGACTGAAATCAACCAAGCCGGGATTTCAGCAATGAGTCATTTTCCAAAGCTTGTAGTTTCGCGCCTGTTATTCTAAAAATGTGAATGGGCACAATTTGGAAAGGTGTGAAAAATATCTACGACTTTTGTAGTTGGGAAGTCTTGTGTTTCCAACCCCCACTACAGGAAAAATGTGTTTTTTCTCTCTGCTGCCATAGCAGGACAAAAACCTGTTGTTGTTCAGGAAATCCCATCCTCGACCGATTCTTTCCATTTTAGGTCTTGCACATTATTCCTCATTTGGTCGAGAAATGAGTTGTAGTGTAAGACTTGCGCCTATCATTTTGGAAATGAGGGCTAATTGTTCAACTTTCTTACACAGATGGCAGGACGTACTCGCGGATCAAGCGGACAGGACCAGGCTAGTGGCTCCAATCTTCCTCCACCGCCGCCCCCACCTCCTAGGATGTGGGAGCAGTTCATGGCCACCCAACAGCAGCTCATGCAGATCCTGATCGAGCAGAATCGTCAGGGTGGTCGCCAGCGTGCACAAGCACCCCCGCCAGAGAGCTCCTTTGGGGATTTCTCGGCCGTCCATCCGCCAACCTTCGCGGATGCAGCTGACCCATTGGACGCTGATAATTGGCTGCACACCATCGAGTCCAAGTTTGAGCTCCTTCACTGCACCGAGCATCAGAAGACTCTCTTCGCGGCTCAGCAACTCCGCGGACCGGCGAGAGCGTGGTGGTTTAATTACACTACCTCTCTTCCCGATGGCCACCAAGTGCAATGGACGGAGTTCCGGGAAGCTTTCAGAGCACATCATATTCCTGAGGGCCTCATACAGCGCAAGGCGAGAGAATTTGAAGAGCTACGCCAAGGCCACATGAGTGTCCACGAGTACTCGCGCAAGTTTAACTACCTGGCGCAGTACGCTGGGCACCACGTGGACACGGACGCCAAGAAAAGGAGCTGTTTCATGAAGGGCCTAAACTCCAAGTTACGTGATCGCCTAGCCCTCCATCACAGCGCCAATTTCAACGCATTGGTGAGCGCTGCCATTGTCCAAGAGGATGCCATTCGCGCTCATCAAGAAGAGAAGAAGCGCAAGCAGCCAGTCGGAGGTCCCGCTGGAAATCAGCAACCCCAGAGGTATCGTCTAGCCATTACGTCTCCTACGGGCCAGAGGTACAAAGCTCCGGCGCCACCGGGTGGAAATTTCCGCCCGTCATTCCAGCAGCGGTCCGTAGCGCGGCAAGGCCAGCAAGCGGGTTCTCAAGCCGGAAATTCCAGACAGTCGGCTTCAACTTCTCACCCGCCGCAGTCGTACAGCAACACGGGGCCGAGGCCGTGTTACAACTGCGGTCGTCCTGGGCATTTCGCCAAGGATTGTCGGCAACCTCCCCGTCAGCAAGGCCATGTCCAGCAGAGCGACCCCCGCAGCGACAACAATTCCCGCTCTCAACCTGCTGGAAATGGACAGAAGCAGGGCCGTGTTAACCACACCACGGTCGAGGAAATTCAAGAAGGAGAACAAGTCCTTGCGGGTATGTTCTCAATTCAGAAAAATTCTGTGTTCGTTCTCTTCGATTCGGGTGCAACCCACAACTTCATTAGTAGGACATGTGTCCAAAGGTGCAACCTCCGCACCATCATCACTAAAACACCCTATCTTATCACATCACCCGCCGGAAAAATAACAACTACACTAAAAGTCCAGCAAGTACCATTAAAATTGGGAGGAAAAATCTTTAAGTCCCAATTCATCGTTCTTGACCACCATGGCATAGATATAATACTAGGAATGGGTTGGATGGTATACCATAGAGCCGTGCTACATATCTCGCCACGAAAAATCCAACTAGACTCTCCGGTGCACGGTTCCATATCTTTCCAAGTCACACCACCCACCCCAATTTCCGGGAGTCTTCATCATGTCTCCGGAAAGAAGCTTGAAGATATTCCGGTCGTGTGTGAATTTCCCGATGTATTTCCGGATGACTTACCGGGACTGCCACCCGATCGTGATGTCGAGTTCAAGATTGAACTTCAACCCGGTACAGCTCCTATCTCCCGAAGGCCGTATAGGATGGCTCCAAATGAGTTGGCAGAATTGAAAATCCAGTTAAAGGAGCTACTGGACAAGGGATTTATTCGGCCTAGTTCATCTCCATGGGGCTGTCCCGCCATATTTGTGAAGAAGAAGGATGAGACCCTGAGACTCTGTGTTGATTATCGACCGTTGAATGCGGTCACCATCAAGAACAAATATCCTTTGCCCCGCATAGACATCCTGTTCGATCAGCTTGTGGGCGCCAAGGTCTTCTCTAAAGTAGATCTTCGCTCGGGGTATCATCAAATAAAGATCCGTCCTGAGGACATTCCAAAAACTGCCTTTTCTACAAGGTACGGTCTCTACGAATACCTTGTCATGTCCTTCGGTTTGACCAATGCTCCAGCCCACTTCATGTATCTAATGAATTCTGTTTTCATGCCCGAGTTGGACAAATTTGTCGTGGTCTTCATCGACGACATCCTTATTTATTCCAAGTCGGAGGAAGAGCATGCGAAACATCTTCGTATTGTTCTCCAGAGGCTGAGGGAACATAAGCTGTACGCCAAATTCAGCAAATGTGACTTTTGGTTGAAAGAAGTACAGTTCCTTGGTCATGTGATTTCCGCCGAAGGTATCTCGGTTGATCCAAGCAAGGTGAAAGATGTGCTTGACTGGAAGCCCCCAAAGTGCGTCAAAGATGTTCGTAGTTTCCTTGGGCTTGCTGGATACTATCGACGCTTCGTCCCAAATTTCTCGAAGATCTCCAAGCCCATGACGGAACTGCTTCACAAAGGGGTCGTTTTCTATTGGAGTGATTCTTGTGATGAGGCTTTTCGAACTCTCAAGAAACACTTGACCACCGCTCCAGTTTTGGCTCAACCGGACATCACCAAACCGTTTGATGTTTACTGTGATGCTTCTGGCACGGGCCTGGGGTGTGTATTGATGCAAGACGGTCGCGTCATTGCCTATGGGTCAAGACAGCTGCGACGTCATGAGTTGAATTACCCCACTCATGATTTGGAACTCGCCGCAGTTGTGTTTGCCTTAAAAATCTGGAGGCATTATCTTCTTGGGAATCTCGTACATTTGTACACGGATCACAAAAGCTTGAAGTATATTTTTTCTCAAGATGATCTGAATATGAGGCAAAGAAGGTGGATGGAATTGATCAAAGACTATGAATTAGAAATCCATTACCATCCGGGCAAGGCGAATGTTGTGGCTGATGCCCTAAGTCGCAAGGCTGGGTGTAATTCCACCATAGCTCAAGTTTCTACCACTGTTCTCTGTTGTAGCCCAGAAGAGCCAAGTCTTCGTATCATTCCCCATGGGGCGTTGTATAATTTGGCTCTCATTCCTACCCTCCGTGAGGAAATAGTTGCAGCACAAAAGGTTGATAAGGGTATGGAAAATATCCGCGCTCAAATAGGCAGTAACAAAATGAAGTGTTTCCGCCTTGACGAGGAAGGTGTTCTATGGTTCAACAACCGCCTGGTCGTACCCAAGGATTTTGAGCTGCGGAAGAAAATCATGGATGAGGCACATCTCTCCAAATATTCTATACATCCGGGCAGCAATAAAATGTACCAAGATTTACGAAGAAAATTTTGGTGGACTCGGATGAAGCGTGAAGTCGCTCGGTATGTCGCCGAGTGTAATACATGTCGGCAAGTCAAAGCTGATCATTTAAGAAGTGCCGGTCCATTGCAACCTCTCAGTATACCCGCATGGAAATGGGAAGACATTAGTATGGATTTTATCGTCGGTCTCCCGTTCACTGCTCAGAAACATGATTCTATTTGGGTGATAGTCGATCGACTAACCAAATCTGCTCACTTCATTCCGGTGCATACCCGATATAATGCGAGGAAATACGCGGAGCTTTATATCTCTCGTATCATGTGCCTCCATGGTGTTCCAAAGACCATCATTTCTGATCGGGGTACCCAGTTTGTGAGCCGTTTTTGGGAGCAATTTCACGAAGCACTTGGTACCAAGTTAATTCATGGTTCAGCTTATCACCCGCAAACCGATGGTCAAACAGAGCGTGTAAATCAAGTTCTGGAAGACATGCTTCGCGCATCTGTGCTGACCCATGGGAAGAATTGGGAAGAGTGCTTACCATTGGCTGAATTTTCGTACAACAATAGCTATCAAGAGAGCATCAAGATGTCTCCGTTCGAGGCGTTGTATGGTCAGCCATGTCGCACGCCTTTAAACTGGTCTGAGGCAGGAGAGAGAGTAATTTTTGGACCAGATTTAGTAACTCAAGCTGAAGAGAAAGTGAGGGCTATTCAAGAAAATTTACGAGCTGCAAGGTCCCGACAGAAAAGTTATGCCGACAAAAGGCGTCGACCGTTAACTTTTGAAGTGGGTGATCACGTCTATCTTCATGTGTCACCAACAAAAGGTGTTCAACGCTTTGGCATTAAGGGCAAGTTAGCTCCAAGATTCATTGGACCCTTCAAAATCATCGAGCGATGTGGTCCAGTAGCATATCGATTGGAGCTGCCCTCTCATATGTCGGGAGTTCACAACATCTTCCATGTCTCTCAACTCCGGAAGTGTTTGAAGTTGCCTGAACAAGTGGTCATCCCGGATGTTGAAGTATTCCAAGAAGACCTCACATATCCGGAGATGCCGATGAAGATACTTGATCGGAAGGATCGCGTAACTCGTCGGCGAACCAAAACTTTCTTCAAGGTGCAGTGGACAAATCATTCGGAAGATGAGGCTACCTGGGAAAGTGAAGAATTTCTTCATTCACAGTTCCCGGAATTCATGGCATCGGTCGTGAAGTAGTCATCGGTTTCCCCCCTTGTAACGTTTCCTCGAAATCTCGGGACGAGATTTTCTTAAGGGGGAAGGGCTGTAACATCCCGAACTAAATTCTCGCTAAATCTTTTGTCAATAAAGACTTAATTGAGTTCAATAAAAATCTCAAAACCCAAAGTAATGAAATCATAGGATCTAATCAACAGAACTGAAATTCAAAATTTAATTTGAAATCCAATCTTTACTGTCTTTCCGCTTCTCATTGCTTTCGCCCGTGTACCGCCGGCCTTGCTCCGCTCCGAGCAGGAACGAGCGCCGTCCGGTCTCCTCTGTTCTCCCAATTTCCAACCGCCGCCCGAGTCCCTGCTCCTTCGGGTGCCGCTCCTCTGTTCTTTTCCATGTCTTCCCGACCCCGTCGTTTGGGAATCCGATTCGCCCGACCTCCGACCCAGAGGTCGGATGACTTTTACGTTTCGCCCGACCTCCGACCCAGAGGTCGGATGACTTTTGCGTTTCGCCCGACCTCCGACCCAGAGGTCGGATGATTTTCACGATTCGCCCGACTCCGACCCCCAGCGGTCGGACATTATTTTCCGTCTCGCCCGACCCGTCATCACTCTCCGTTTCGCTCGACCCGAGGTCGGACAAGCAGTTTCGCTCCGTTTCGCTCGACCCCCGAGGTCGGACAAGCCGCATTTCGTTCCGCCTCGCTCGACCCCGAGGCCGGACAGACTCGTCGGACCCGAGCTCGAAGCGGCCGCGCCATTAATGCTGCCGGTCATCTTCCCAACCGTAAAAGTGCCTGGCCGTACACAGCAGTGCTGCCACCGTGCCGAAAGTCTTCGTGATGAGACGCGCACGCTCGGCGCCCATGCGCTGCAGTACACTGCCGCCGCGCCAACTTGCGTCGTCCTGGAGAGACAAAAGGAACGGAGGCTGATATTTTCCCTGAGACGAAACACTTCACTCGGCGAGCTCTTTTGCTCCTCTGCGCGCTCGTCTCTCTGCTCTCGTCTCCACTCCCTTCCGCCATTACAGCCGAAGAGCCCCGCAGGGCCGAAGCAGAGCCAGCTTCTCTCGTGCTCAGGTGCGCTCGGTAAGCCTTGCCCTGCCGTCGCTTCCCTCATCAGCCGTTATCGCCTCTAACCGCCGCCCTAATCTTCCGCATTATTGCAGAAGTAGCGGCGCGTCGACATCACTTTTCCGACGACCAGTCTCTGTTGCTGTTCTTTTTCCACCGACAGCCCTCTGGTAATCTTTGCCGTCCGACCAGTCTAGCTAGTCCCGTCTACCGAAGCAACACTAAAGTTTGTTAGAGAGAAATTCATGCAACTTCACTCATCTGTTAATACAAGATTACCTTGCATCTTCATATAGGAACCGAGCTGCAGACGGCCACTGAAGCTGAGGAGGACTTCCCCGCTGCCGACCCCGCCTTCGACTGTGCTAACTTCTCCCCGAACCGAGGCAAGCCCCGGTGCACACCTAAGATTTAAAGTTTTACTTTGTCACTATGTTTGCAGGTCTTGTTTGTGCATTACGTCGAGGAGTTGTTTGACACCTAGTTGCATAGCCTTAGCAGGAATTCCTATGGGATAATCCAGTAGCATCAGCTAAGCGCTAGCATGCCTTGCTAATATTAGGGATCGGTAGCATATGAGTAGTATGGAGACTACTCATTCGATGGCTAAAGTCTTGCGGGAGGTGGGTGACTGTCAACTGTGTAGTTTTTCAGGAATGGGCACAAAATATGACATTAACTGTTAGCCAATATTGCTGAATGGGTTAAGTTAACAATGGTACTGAATGTCGGCACCCATGGGCAAGTATTGAGTTGTGTACCGAATGCATACTGGCATATGGGAACCAGGAAGCCGACGTAGCTCATTGCGCAGTGATTGGACGACCAGCCATCTCTTTTTCCGGGTGAATGGACCAGTATGGTGGATGAATTCGCATTTTGTTTCTTGGGCATGTGTTAGTGGGAAAGGCTTGGGGCCGTACAGGGACGCAGGACGTTGCCTGGAGGACCATGTCCTTGGAGAGATGGCAGTCGGACCGACACTGTCGCGATGCAGTGAAAGGTGGCCACGTGCGACTTGTGGAGTGCGCACGTGTCGTGTTATTCGGGTTTCTCCTGCAGGATGTACATCGATTATAATCGCCGCCCCTCACGGTTAAGAGTACCCGCTTGTCCACTGTGTCACATCTTGCCGAGAATGTGGGTTGTATGGTGGGAAGAAAACCGATGTTTTGGGATCTCAATAAATTGTATTGCAACCATGTTTGTTTAGTATAAAGAGCACATTTTACTACTGCTAGCGAACTTTTAAAATCTTGGCTAAAACCTGAAAATAGGGTTTATCATTAGTGCTGTTTTTTTTGCAAATACTTACCCTGCTGCCACAAATACTCCCTGCATACTAGGAGTCGGCCTTAGAAGGCCTATTGACGGGTAAGTCTTGCTGAGCGTCAGTCGCTCACGGTTTGTTGATTGTTGTTTTGCAGGTAATAGTGCTGACTGTAGCCAGGGTGGTTGTGAAGGGGAGATGCCCTCGGAGTGGACCTTCGAGTGGGTCCCCGCTTCTCCCTCCCGTGGAGATTAAACACCATCGGGCTGGGGTGTTTAATCAAGGCGTCGAGTGTTAGGTTTTTGCTTCCGCTGAAATCCACGTGTTTGTTATCAAAATAACGTTTCCGCACTTCCTAAACTTCCGCAATCAGTTGTAATATAACCTGAATTAATGTATCTTCGAATCATTTATGCGAGTCCTTGTTAATTATTGTACTGCAAAGTCACTTGTTTCGGCAAGCGGCCCCCCCCCGAATGATCCTGGATGAGCAACCGTACGATTTTATCGGACGGGGTTGCGACACGGATCCCACCAAGTGAATTGTATAACCTGTACGCACTATGAATGGAACAAAAATATTTATGAAATCACCAATCTATGAATAATGTAAGAGCTGTTCACATGTATGTTCAGAATACTCTTACTTTTGAAGAATTGTAATGAATTCTTGATATTGCGCCCTGGGGTAGTCAAGTGAGTCTAAGACCAATCCTTTGGCTGTTTTTGGTTCTATAACAATACAAATATAGTGGTCACTACATACAAGAAAAAGGGTGTTAGTTTACTATAGAACTTGGTATTAGGAAAAAAAAAATTGGATCTGTAATGGAACTTACTCAAAAGCATATGGAGCACATACTGTTTCCTTGCCATCTTGTACAAATTTATGCATGGCATGTCCAATGTAGGTCGCCACTTCTTTCATTTTTTTTTCGACGCGCGTCTTCTTTGCTTCATCAAACTTCTTTTGTGTCATCCCCTTGTATTGGCTTGATTCCTTATCAAACTGTACAGCAAAGTTAGCCTGACAAATCCGTGTTGGATCTAAAATCTCAGTCTTCGTCTTCAAGTTACCTTTGCTGCCATCCATGTATTGCATCCTGCACATTAAATTGCTAGCCATTAGTATCACATGTTTTATATTAATACATTACGAACATGTAACATGGGGTGTAATATTTTCCTTACAGGCACCAGATGACCATGAGATTGATATCAAGTCTTTGTTTGCGGTACATAAGGAACAAGTCCTCAAAACTAAAAGAAAGCATGTTGTTTCCGCTCCAAAATGCCCTATCTGGAACATGAAACAGGACGTGAGTGATCCCCAAAGCACTTGCATGCATGTACCAATCATGTAATCTCCGCAGCGTGTAGTGTACTTGACTCAGTTGTACTGAGGTCAAGAATGGCTTGCCATTGACAAAATATTCTGGAACATCCACCTTATGCCATATCGGGCTGTTTTTTGGCAAAAATACTTCCTCTCGAGTATAGACTTTGCCATCTTCTTCCCAAGTATCTAACATTGTACCTTTCTGCGTCTGATCCTTATCATGAGATAGCAGTGGTTCCTTATCATGAGAAGTCTTTTTGTAGGAGCCAATTTGAGGGTGGACTTGTCTAGGGCCGGACGACGGTTCTTGTGTCTTGGGAGGTGGTTGTGGAGCAGAAACTATTTGCTCTTTTGGAGGTGGCAGGGGTGCAGCGGCTTGGTTTTGGGTAGAAGGTGGATCTTCCTGGGCCTTGGGAGAAGGTGGTGCAGCTGAATACGTTTGGTCCTTGGTAGAGGGAGACTCTACTTGGGCCTTGGAAGAAGGTGCTTCAGTAAAATCTACTGCGGACTTGGGAGAAGGTGCTTCAGTAAAATTTGCTTGGCCCTTAGGAGGAGGTGGTGTGGGTAAAAGTGCTTGCTCATCATTGGGAGGAGGCAACATATCACACAAAACAATATCACGCCGATACCAAAGGATGAATTCATTCACTGCCTGTCCTAGTTGTGAGATTCCCTCAGGTGTGATGTGGTCCAGTTTGTAATTGAGGTAGTCCTTGTCAATGATCATGGTAACTTGTACCCTAGCATAATCATTCGGTATCGTACTACCGTGGAAGATGCGACCCGGAATCGCCAAACCTGTGGCAACTGCAATTGTCCTGTTTGATGCTCTGCCAATAGGGACATGAAGGTGACAAGGTGTGCTCTTCACAATAGCATCAACAGGATACTCCTGGGCTGGCGTGGAGGCCACGCTACTTGGGACGACCAAGCTTGGTGTTGGCATGATTCCCACTGCTTGATTCTCATTTGGCATAGTAAGGATGAATCCAGGGGTTGGCATGCTGCTACCGTTAGCCTGCTGTTCTTGAAGGATTTTTGTTGCTCTTGCATGAACTCCATCAAACTCGTCTTCAAGGTTGCATTGTCCTGCTCCTTAATAGTCTCTTCAAGGCTCTTCTTATACCTATCACGTTTTTTGTAGGTAGCTGCATCATGTGGAAACCCCTCTTTCCAGGTCATTTTTGAAGAGATGGCTCGAACACGTCCAGGGTGTTCTGGGTTGCCCAAGGCAGCAGTAAGCTGATCTTTCTCCCTATCGGGCTTGAACAACCCAAGCTTTTGTTGTGCAGCTATCTGCACTATTTTCTTGCCCACTTCTGCTGCTTGTGGCTGTTTGTACACAACCTGTCCGTCCTCGGTTACATCTGATCGGGCAGTGATCCAGTTCCTAGTTCGTTCATCATAGCCTTCAAGTGGGTCATGCTTCCCTGCCTTAGCATCCTCCACTCTTTTCTTCTCCCATTCTGCAAGTTTGGTAACATATCCACCAGAACCAAGGTGATGGGGATATAAGTTCTTCTTGGCCATCGCAGAGTTAATTTCACTCAAAGCGAGGGCCTCTGGTGTGGTCTTCTGCCGAACAAATTCTTCCCATTGGTCTTTTGTAATTTTTCCCATCTTCGTAGGAACCAAGTTCTTCTTTACATATTTAGTATTCATTTGAGTTTTCCAGCCACGAAACATGGTGGCCATAGAGGACAATGCACTTTTCTTTGCCAGGGCCTCCGTGCCTTTTGGAAACTTGATTTTTTCTGTCAACTTTCTCCATAATTTATCCTGATCCTCCACATCAACCAACCGCCAATCTTTAATGGTGATCGGGATGTTGTCCCGAACAAGAAATCCACATGCCTGACGATACTTTCTACATGCCTCGGCGGGTCGAGAGGAACCCCTGTGGCACTGATTTCTGTTATGTAGTAAATACCTTGTGGCATCTGGCTTCTACCTCGCTCACCCCTTTTTCGCTTTAGCTGACTCCCAGAGGGGGTAGAAGGTTGTGGCACAGTGCAGGCCTCCTCCTGTGATGGCATAGATGACACCTCTTGACCACCAATCTGTTCATCAAGTGGAATAATTTAATTCTCAAGCAAAAGTTATATTCACAACATATTTTCAGCTTATCATCCAATGCCCATATTTTACCTGTTCATTGGGAACATAATCAGGGTCTGGGCTCCGTGATCGTTTCCGGCGCCTATCAGGGACTGGTGAAGGATCGCTGGGAGTTTGATATGAGGTCTCAGTGCCACTGCCATCGTCGCCGTGGTCTGAGTTCCATTCAAGTCTGGGTACATCATTATTTGCCGCAGGCACATCTTGCAAGTTACTCCCACCCATTGCGAGTGTCTGCAAACCTGTCACACAAAGGTCTAACATAAGTACTGCAGAATTCTCTTGTCAAGGACTTTGATAACACAAATGAAGCAAGGCCATTCTGTAATGCTATCATACGAAGGTCCAATAAAATAAAATAAAAGAGATTATTTGACAAGCACTACAATTGCTGCAACACTGTAAACAGGAAATCTTGTAGTCAAATGAAGTTCAGAAGCTTCTGATTTGGGGATTAGGACATGAGGATTGAGGATGAAGCAGACCTTTGCAGCACTATAGATGGGCGCAATGTAGAGCCTGCCGCTGCCGTGGAGATGGCCACGCGCCCGGGAGATGGCCGCGCCCCGGGAGATGGCTGCTGCCGTGGAGATGGCCGCTGGCCCGGGAGAGGGCCGCCTCGCTCGCCGCTGTTGGCCGTGCGCCCGGGAGAGGACCGACGCGAAGGAAAATTTGTGGTGGCGCGCCTTTAGGGTTTGGGGACGGAGGGAAAGAAAATACGAAGCTATATTTCTCCCAGCGGTTCTCTTAACATGCCGCTTGTATAAACCATTTCTACAAGCGGTTCTCTTAACATGCCGTTTGTATAAATCATTTCTACAAGCGGCTCTCTTAACCTGACGCTTGTATAAATTATTTCTACAAGCGGCTCTCTTAACCTGCCACTTGTATAAATCATTTCTACAAGCGGTTCTCTTAACACGCCACTTGTATAAATCATTTCCACAAGCGGTTCTCTTTAACCTGCCGCTTGTATATATTATTTCTACAAGCGGTTCTCTTAACGTGCCGCTTGTATAAATCATTTCTACAAGCGGTTCTCTTAACCTGCCGCTTGTATAAATCTATGCTCAGTTTATTTCAGTCCAGAGAGGTGCTCATCGGACGGTCCGGTCTCGGACCGGAGTGTCCGGTGGCCTTTAAAAAGGGATTCCAGAAAGGGTGTCATCGGACAGTCCGATCTGGTACCGGACTGTCCGATGGGCTTTTCCCCAGCAAAAGAACCGTTCCAGAGAAGGTGTCATCGGAGGGTCCGGTGATTTAACAAATTTCGAGACTTTATTTGCAGGATATTTAAGTTGGCCTATTCACCCCCCCCCCCCTCTAGGCCACTTTCAATTCTACTTATCAATTATGCAGATATACAAGTCCACAAGTCATTCCTTGCAGAAATACATATGTATGCCAAAGGAATAAAGTAGATAACCGCAAATAAATCTGAGAAAAAAGAGTTAAGATACAGAAGTCTATGACTGAATATAAGTCATTTTCAAAACTTGGTTACATATAAATTTGGTTCAATATATAGCCATATAGGACTCCAGGACTCCATTAAAAACAGGAAATAGCATATGTGGTATGGCCTCAAACAGTTTTTCCGTTGCCATCTCTTCGCATGTAGGGCATCAGAGTCTTATCGATGGTTCTCTCTATGTTCCTGATATTTTTTGGATTGGTAAATAGCATCATCTCATCATATTGATTGTAATCCTCATCATTATCACCCACATTCTCAACTCCAATAATTCTTTGTTTACCAGAAACAACTATGTGCTGTTTCTCATTTGCAGGATCAACTACATAGAAAACTTGTGCAACACGATCAGCGAGTACCCATGGGTCTTCTTTGTGGCCTACATTACGTAGGTCCACAAGTGTGAGCCCGTAGTTATCCACGTACATGCCGTTTGGGTGTTTGACCCATTGACATCGAAAGACGGGTATCTGCATTCTTTCTCCGTAATCAAGTTCCCAAATATCCTCTATGAAACCATAGTATGTGCTCTTTTGCCCAAGTGGGTCAAATGCTTCTATCCGAATGCCACTGTTTTGGGCAACACTCTTCTTATCTTTACCTTTAGTGTAAAAAGTGTATCCATTAATGTCATATGCTTGCCAAGAAGTAACTAAAGTTGATGGACCACAAGCCAACATCTTTATTGTTTTCTCCTCTATTGTCTCTCCATGTGGTATGTTTTTATCCATGAACCATGTTGCGAAACAACGCCTATGCTCTTTCATGATCAAAGCATAAGGTTGGTCATGATATTGCTTTCGAAGCTCATTGAGATGTTCCTCGATGTATGGCTCAACGATAGCAAGCTGTTGAAGTACACTAGAATGTGCCTTGCTTACAGATCTATAGTCCTCATGAATAAATATTTTCTGACCCATTCTCCCTCTTCCAGCTAACTTACCCTCATGTAGCGGTATAGGCAAACCTATCCTTTTTCCATCTTTAATGTAATCCGCACAACACTCAACCACTTCTTCTGTTGTGTATCCCTCCATAATTGAACCCTCAGGGTGTGCACGATTCCGCACGTAGCCTTTCAAAATTGATAAGTATCGCTCATATGGAAACATATGGTGCAAGTATAGGGGTCCTAGTGTCTTTATTTGATCCACGAGATGGATCATGAGGTGTACTTGCATGTCAAAAAAGGACGGAGGGAAGCACATCTCAAGCATACACATAGTCTCAACAATGTATGTTTTCAGATCATTCATTTCTTCAAGATCAATCACTTTCTGTGAAATTGCATTGAAGAAGTAGCACAACCGTGTGATAACAACTTTCATATGCACCGGCTTTATGGCCCTAATTGCAATTGGGAGGAAGACAGTCATCATCATATGGCAGTCATGAGAATTATACCCGAAGAGACATAACTCATTTACAGAGACTAATTTCCTAATGTTGGAAGAAAAACCCGTTGGCACTCTGACACCACGTAAGCACTTGCAAAGTGCCCTTTTCTCATCAACTCTTAGGGTATAGCTAGCTGGGGGCAGGTAATGCTTCCCATTGGGTTTATTTTCAGGGTGAAGCTCTGGCCTCATATTTAAATGTTGTAAGTCCCTCCGTGCTTTTAGCCCGTCCTTTGTCTTTCTTGGCATGTCGAGCAAGGTTCCAATGATGCTATCAAACACATTTTTTGTAACGTGCATCAAATCAATGCTATGGCAAACCTCCAAGTCCTTCCAGTAAGGGAGGTATTTAAAAAAATTGATTGTTTCTTGAATGCCATGCCGATTGAAGATGCGGTTTTCTTTCTCTTTACTCCCTTGATCTTTCCCTTCCCAAGTACAACATTGATCTTCTTAACTATTTCAAACACAAGTTTCCCATTGTAATGTTTTGGAGCTGTATCTTTCTCGATAGTGTTGTCAAAATGATTTTGCATCTTGCGGTACTTGTGATCTTTCTTTAAGAATCGTCGATGTCTTAGATACACTAACTTTCTGGATGAGGGGAGGTAGATATATGCAGTTCCATCAACGCATACTACACATCCTTGCTTCCCTTTAGTTTGTCCAGTGTAACATCCCGAACTAAATTCTCGCTAAATCTCTTGTCAATAAAGACTTAATGGTGTTCTATAAAAATCTCAAAACCCTAAGTAATGAAATCATAGGATCTAATCAAAAGAACTTAAATTCAAATTTAACTTGAAATCCAATCTTTATTGTCTTTCTGCTTCTCACTTCTTTCGCCCGTGCACCGCCGGCCTTGCTCCGCTCCGAGCAGGAACGAGCGCCGTCCGGTCTCCTCTGTTCTCCCAATTGCAAACCGCCGCCCGAGTCCCTGCTCCAACCGGACGCCGCTTCCCTGTTTCCCTTCCATGTTTTCCCGACCCCGACTTGGTGAGTCCGATTCGCCCGACCTCCGACCCAGAGGTCGGAGGAATTTTCCGATTCACCCGACCTCCGACCCAGAGGTCAGATGATTTTCACGATTCGCCCGACTCCGACCCCCAGCGGTCGGACATTATTTTCCGTCTCGCCCGACCCGTCGTCATCACTCTCCGCTTCGCTCGACCCTGAGGTCGGACAAGCCGATTCGCTCCGCTTCGCTCGACCCCGAGGTCGGACAAGCCGTTTCGCTCCGCCTCGCTCGACCCCGAGGTCGGACAAAGCCGTCCGCTCCGCCTCGCTCGACCCCTGAGGTCGGACAAACTCGTCGGACCGAGCTCGAAGCGGCCACGCCATTAATGCTGCCGGCCATCTCCCCAACCGTAAAAGCGCCTGGCCGTACACAGCAGTGCTGCCACCGCGCCGAAAGTCTTCGTGATGGGACGCGCACGCCCGGCGCCCATGCGCTGCAGTACGCTGCCGCCGCGCCAACTTGCGTCGTCCTGGAGAGACAAAAGGAACGGAGGCTGATATTTTCCAGAGACGAAACACTTCACTCGGCGTGCTCCTTTGCTCCTCTGCGCGCTCGTCTCTCTGCTCTCGTCTCCACTCCTTTCCGCCTTTACCGCCGAAGAGCTCCGCAGGGCCCGAAGCAGAGCAAGCTTCTCTCGTGCTCAGGTGCGCTCGGTAAGCCTTGCCCTGCCGACGGTTCCATCGTCCATCGTTATCGTCTCTAACCGCCGCCCCATTCTTCCGCAGTATTTCAGCAGTAGCGGCGCGTCGACATCTCTTTTCCGACGACCGGTCTCCGTTGTCGTTCGTTCTTACCCTCAGTCCTTGGTAATCTTTGCCGTCCGACCTGTCTAGCTAATCCTGTTTACCGAAACAACACCACTAACTTTGTTAAAAAGAAATTCATGCACCTTCGCTTCCCTATTAATACAAGTTACCATCCAGCATTGAATCCCTGTTTAAACTAAGTTACCTTGCATTTTCATATAGGAGCTGAGCTGCAGACGGCCACCGAGGCTGAGGAGGATTTCCCTGCTGCCGACCCCGCCATCGACTGTGCTAACTTCTCCCCGAACCGAGGCAAGCCCCGGTGCACACCTAGATTTAAAGTTTTACTTTGTCACTATCCTTGTAGGTCTGTTTGTGCATTACGTTGAGGAGTTGTTTGACACCTAGTTGCATAGCCTTAGTAGGAGTTCCTATGGGATAACTCAGTAGCGTCAGCTAAGCGCTAGCATGCCTTGCTAATATCAGGAATCGGTAGCATATGAGTAGTATGGAGACTACTCATTCGATAGCTAAAATCTTGTGGGAGGGGTGACTGTCACATGTGTAGTCTTTAAGGAATGGGCACAAAATATGACATTAACTGTTGGTCATATTGCTGAATGGATTAAGTTAACAATGGTACTGAATGTCGGCACCCATGGGCAAGTATTGAGTTGTGTACCGAATGCATACTGGTATATGGGACCCAGGAAGCCGACGTAGCTCATTGCGCAGTGATTGGACGACCAGCCATCTCTTTTTTCCGGGTGAATGGACCTTTATGGTGGATGATTTCGCATTTTTGTTTCTTGGGTATGTGTTAGTGGGAAAGGCTTGGGGCCGTACAGGGACGCAGGGCGTTGCCTGGAGGACCATGTCCTTGGAGAGATGGCAGTCGGACCGACACTGTCGCGATGCAGTGAAAGGTGGCCACGTGCGACTCGTGGAGTGCGCACGTGTCGTGTTATTCGGGTTTCTCCTACAGGATGTACATCGATTATAATCGCCGCCCCTCACGGTTAAGAGTACCCGCTTGTCCACTGTGTCACATCTTGCCGAGAATGTGGGTTGTATGGTGGGAAAACCGATGTATTGGGATCTCAATAAATTGTATTGCAACCATGTTTGTTTAGTATTAAGAGCACATTTTACTACTGCTAGTGAACTCTTAAAATCTTGGCTAAAAACCTGAAAATAGGATTTACCATTAGTGCTGTTTTTGCAAATACTTACCCTGCTGCCACAAATACTCCCTGCATACTAGGAGTCGGCCTTAGAAGGCCTATTGACGGGTAAGACTTGCTGAGCGTCAGTCGCTCACGGTTTGTTGATTGTTGTTTTGCAGGTAATAGTGCTGACTGTAGCCAGGGGTGGTTGGGAAGAGGAGATGCCCTCGGAGTGGACCTTCGAGTGGGTCCCCGCTTCGCCCTCCCGTGGAGATTAAACACCATCGGGCTGGGGTGTTTAATCGAGGCGTCGAGTGTTAGATTTTTGCTTCCGCTGAAATCCACGTGTTTGTTACCAAAACTACGTTTCCGCACTTCCAAAATTTCTGAAATCAGTTGTAATATAACCTGAATTAATGCATCTTCAAGTCATTTATGCGAGTCCTTGTTAATTATTGTACTGCAAAGTCACTTGTTTCGGCAAGCGGCCCCCCCGAATGATCCTGGATGAGCAACCGTACGATTTTATCGGACGGGGTTGCGACATCCAGATATCGTAAAGAGACCAGGATAATCATGGATGGTCACAAATATAATGGCTCTTAGAGTGAAGTATTCTCGCTGGTACTCATCCCACATTCGGACCCCCTCATTCCACAATTTTGCCATATCTTCCATCAAAGGTTCTAGGAAAACATCAATATCGATGCCGGCTTGTTTTGGGCCTTGGATAAGAATAGATAGCATAAGGTACTTTCGTTTGTGAGACAACCATGTTGGAAGGTTGTACATGGTTAGGATAACAGGCCAGGTGCTGTGTATGGTCCTATTTTCACCGAATGGATTCATTCCATCAGTACTTAATGCAACCTTATATTTCGAATTTCCTCACCAAATTCTGGATACTTAATATCAAATTCTTTCCACTGAGTCGCATCTGCTGGATGTCGAAGCTTTTCCAACACTCTTCCTGTGTTTTCAGAATGCCACCGCATCAACTCAGCATCCCTTGGGTTTGAGAATAGACGCCTCAAGCGATCAATCACTGGAAGGTACCACATCACCAATGCAGGGACCTTTCTCTTTCCATCGGTCTCTTCGCATGTGTCATCATCACTCTCAGGGCCAATAGCAGTGGTGTTCCTCCTCTTCTCAACTGTCTTCTTCATTTTGCTAATGTAGACATGGTTGTAACTCTTTTTGTACCGACTGACACCACATACTGGACATTTTTTCTCCAATTCATACTCCTTGCGATATAGAATACAATGGTTCGGGCATGCATGTATTTTTTGGACACTCAACGATAATGGGCATATAAGCTTCTTTGCTCTATAAGTGTTTGTGGGAAGTTTGTTAGGCTTTGGAAGCATTCTTGCAAGGAGACACAAAGCCCTGTAAAACTGCTGTCAGACCACCCATTGATTGCCTTCAACTTTAAAAGTTCCAGCACACCACGCAAAGTTGTAAACTCTTTATCACAACCCTTTGATTCATCGTATAAAGATCATTCGATGCCTTCTCCAACATTTCCATATTATCTAGACCTCTCTCTACCCCCATAGCTGTTAGGACCTGTGGCTCAACATGTCGCACAAATCCTCCATGTCAATAGAATATCATCATCATCATCATCATCATCTCGATTATCACAGCTAGAATCCATACCAGCATGATTGGTGTTGCTTCCATCTCCTCCCTCAAAATTGGTATTAATCTCATCATCTCTTTCTTGCGTATCTATCTCCCCATGTTTTGTCCATATGAAGTAATCCTTTGTAAATCCTCTCTTGACCAAGTGTGACTGGATTACTGAAGCATCTGACCAACCTATTTCGTTGGCACAATCAACACATGGACAGAACATCTCATTTTTCTTTTTTCCTCTTTGCGTGTTTCTTGGCAACTTGAACAATGAAGCAACCTCTTGCAAATACTCTGGAGAAGGCCTAGGCGCATTGTACATCCATATTCGGTCCATCCTAGAATGTTACTGAAGAAAAAGATCACAAATTACGACCAATACAAAACAAATACTCAGAAACTTAGCAAACCCTAGGTCTCGTGAAATCAAGAAATTGAAGCCATAACTTACATTTTAATCATAGCAAAGAATGAAATGGATGGTAAAGAATTAACTTACGGAGCCAAATCTGAAAAAGATTTGTAAACAACACCTCTCCTCCCTATTTTTGGTCTTTCTTCCCGGCCGCCGCCGACTGCTCTGTTCGAGCAGCTCGTGGTCAGTGGGGAGCAGCAGAGAGGAGGCAATTATACAGTTGGCATTTATACAAGCGGTTGTCTTAATAAACCGCTTGTATAAATCTGTTATTTACAAGCGGTTCCCTAAGAGAACCGCTTGTATAATGTCATCCATTTATACAAGCGGTTCCCTAAGAGAACCGCTTGTATAAATCTATTATTTACAAGCGGTTCCCTAAGCGAACCGCTTGTATAAATGTCATCCATTTATACAAGCGGCTCCCTAAGAGAACCGCTTGTATAAATCTCTTATTTACAAGCGGTTCGCTAAGAGAACCGCTTGTATAAATGTCATCCATTTATACAATCTTGCTTATGAGAACCGCTGGTAGAGATGCATTTATGGCAGCGGTTCTCAACTCAATCCACTCTACAAGCGGTACACATACTAGAACCGCTTGTACTGTGGATGGGGGGGCGCTGGTATAAACCAGTTTTTGTAGTAGTGATAGGTGTTACACGTATTGACTCAAGCATGCAATCAATTTATAGAATGAGAAAGAGTAGGTGTAAGATGATCAAGGACACTTGCCTTCCTCTTGAGCGGGTTGCTGATCGAAGCCGTCAAACTCCTGGTTCTACAGAATCTCACTAGTTGGCTCTGGATCGTAACCTTCTACTCGCATCACACGCCAACTACGAGCAAACAACAAATACCACTCAATACAGTACATGCAACAATATCAATTCAATATGTACATGATATGAATGGAAGAGCATGTTTTTATGAAAAATTTTGTGACAGAACGGCTCAAATGGAGCTACAGATCTAGGGATTAATCTGTAATAAAAGAGCTAGCGGGGACCTATTTGTAATTAACAAAGGACCTAAATAGAAATAAAATTAAACAGAGGGGCAGCGTGGGCACGGGAAGGAAGCGGGGACTACTGGGGTGTTGTCGGAGTCCGCGAGCGACGGTGGTCAAAAGCGGCGGTTCTTCGGCGATGTCGTGCGGGAGTTGCGGTGGTCGAGGGGTGGTGCGGCTTGCTGAAAAAGAGAGAGATTGAGGGGGGGGGGGGGGGGGGCTGCAGAGTGTTATAGGGCTTGATAGGTCTGGAGTGCCCGATCTTTTGGTGACGGGATAATTTCGATTGGAATAGGAGGTGACTCTCGCGATCTGATTACGAACAAACGGGTCATGGGCGCTGAACCAACTCTTGACCCTGCTCCGACAGCCAAGGTCGACCTGAACACGATGTTCGATTCCTGCAAGCAATCGAAGGACAAGCCAGAACAAGATGTAGAAAATATAATCACTCGAATTGGCGTTCACAAATGTTGTCTTATAGGTGGTCGTTGGACTTGAAGAACAAGTGTTTGTTCAATGGCTAAACTGAACAAAGAAAACCGCCTGTAAAGGAGCTCAACCTGGCCTAATGTAGGGGAGGAAGGGAATTTCGTCCAGCAAGATGGCAAGGTGAAATCTCCTCCATTCCTTCCTAATTTGACTAAACTGGACTTATTATATGGCTGCATTCCAAAGGAAAGTGACACAAGACCTAATAGTTAATTTTGACTTATTAAATGAGTGCAGCCCAAGAAAAAGGTGACGTAGCACCTAATTATTTGATTCTGACTTCTGGACCTTAATTTGTCAGGAGCGTGATATAATTCAGTCCACGTGCACGAGCTCTCGTCATCGCTCCTTGCATTGGGTCTGGGAGTCTGGAGATGTGGCTGGGTATATGAACTGGGTCTGTTCTTCAGCAGGAGATGTGGCCCAAGGACTTCTTCTTCCTTTTCTTTTCTTTTTTTCCAGAAAATTTGAGGATATTTGAATAATGTCTTTAAGAACAAAATTTTAAAAATAAAAATAAAGAAAATAAATAAAGAAAGAATGCCAAGAGAACAATTAGTCATGATTCTATGGGATGAAATGCAACTATTTTAGATATTTATTTCCCCAAACACATTTTCTCTTATGCTATAATGAGGCTAATTAATTGGGTATTTTTTTATTGTTTAAAAATAAGGCTATTACATACTCGTAGTTAATACTATTATATAACCATTACTTCAAACAAAATAAGAGGGATAACCATATGGCGAGAGGCAACTAGATTAGTCAACGTTTAATAACCCTCAGCATAGCCCGGTACAGTAGACGAGTATTGCTGCAAACATTTGGCATTTCTAACACTGTCAGCTTTGGTGTTATATAATATCCGAGCATTCCGATGAACTGGTCGGGATTTACAGAAACCGTCAGCGTTAGTGTATGTTAAAGCCGAGCATTTCGATAAAACGGTCGGGCTTTGCGGCACCATCGGCGTTGCTCGTCAAAATAGCCTGACACTTATCTTCACACCATCAGGCATTGGAACAGTGGTCAGAAATTTCTTGTAATGGCCGAGGGCCACAGTAGAACCGTCAGTTAAACATTAACCGTCAGCCAATGCAACAAGTTGCCGACAGGGTGTCGGCTATTCTACAAAACCGTCCGTCTAGTTTGGTTTTCTAGCAGTGAAAGGTGGCGAATCCATAGTGATTGGGGCTGAGTAACGCTCAGAGGGCTCCGACAACTGCAAACGGGGGCTGTGCCACTGAAGTCTGGATATAAATCCGGATTAGATGGGATTCGATCGGTATTGACAAATGAAGTGGGACCGTGTAAGAGAATAATAACAAGACTAGTTAATCAGCCAATCCAATATGTCGGAAAAATGATCTGGTAGATAGATAGTCATTGCGCTTACGAGATGCGACACGACGTTAACTTAGAGAAATAAGTGCAGCTGCACACAATTAAATTTCTTGCTATATAAGCGCCTCCAAATCAGTTGAATATTGGGAAAATTAAGCTCAGCTCTCTCTCTGTGGACCGTTGTTAGCTATTGCGTGACTGCTGCGCACGTGTATAGTTGATTGGCCACAACTACACTACACATCGAGAGAAAAAAAATAAAGCCAGTTCTCTCTGTTGATAGATACAGGCAACTGCACGAGCAGTCTATAAATATATGTGCCTGTAAGTGCATCTAACTATCTAAGTCTCAGTCGACCAGAACTCTCAATATGAATGTGAAGACGACGCCTTATACACCCCTAGTGTAATTTGCCTTCAATTCGGAGCCGCCAGTGAAGACGATATGGTTCCACGACGCTGGCTCTACTGGCTGCTTGTTCTCATCGTGCATTCCTTGCTCTCGTCCAGCACGGCCATTTCCGGCAAAGTGCCAGCGATCATCGTGTTTGGGGACTCCACGGTCGATCCGGGCAACAACAACTTCATACCGACCATCGCTAGGGGCAACTTCCCGCCTTACGGGTGTGACTTCGACGGAGGAGTCGCCACCGGTAGGTTCTCCAATGGCCGCCTCGCCACAGACTTCTTCTCCGAGGCATTCGGGCTGTCGTCCGCCGTGCCAGCCTACCTTGACCCCAGTTACACGATCGAGGACCTCGCCACGGGAGTCAGCTTTGCATCTGGAGGAACCGGGCTGGATGATTTAACAGCTCAAATACCTGTAAGTAATAAATTTCTGTACTATCATTTAGTTTTGTGTGCCATATCGTCATTGAGTTAATTGGGTAGACCTAGTATCCTATATCCTATTCCTTCAACTCCCAACGGCTACTCCATTACTCGTTTGGTTGTACGTAGAGAATGGGCCAGGTCAGACTTCAGAATTCAGAAATGAAGGGAATATATTTCTTGTTTATGGACCAATCATATATGAATTGAAAGAGTTCAATAATATGAAAAATTTATTATTTTTTTTACCACAATAATTTACTTCCAATGAAATAACATAGTGCATCATACAAAGTATATGGTTCAGTGTAACGAGATTTAAAATAATTTCACATGAACTCCGACCAGTTATTTAAAAAGATGAAAACATTTAAAAATACATGTGCATCACATTTTTTTACTTCAAAAATATTTATAAAATATTGTGAAAACAATTTTAAATCATTAAATAATAAATAATTTGGAACCTGGAGTATCACTAGTTGACATGTAAATCCTCACGTTTTGCAGGCATATTTTATGAGACGATGCCTCATTGAACGAGTAATTTACTATTGAATTACTGTATATCTTTGTAATTAATCAATGTGCCCAAATACACGTTCCACTCATCTCGCTGTCGCAAGCAGTTTTTTGTTGACTGTCCTGTGCAGCTTTTTCTTTTGATGTGCTAGCGTACTATATGTTTCTCTAAACCTTAATTTGTGTCAGGGTGGGCAATAATTAAGCCACATTTGTTTCATATGCCGTCACGTATCCTGGGCAAATTAACTATGAAACTGAAAGGTCATATAGTACACTAGCTCGCGGGTCGATCGGAGCTAATTCACATGACTCCTAAAATTATGTCATTTATTGGTTCAATTTACCCCAAACACTGTTTTTTTTTTTGTTCCTTCATACAGAAGTTGAACTATAATTTCAAATTTGATAGGGTGATTTTTTCGATCACAGCGGATATCGAAAAAATGTATCATAAATATTTCGTCATGGATTTTCACATAATTTTGTACGTTAGGATTATTTTTTTTCTGATTCCATCTCAAGGATTAGTATAAGTATTAAATATCCTTCTCTAACAAAATAGTTATAGCAATTCATCATTTATTTTTCTAGAATGTGCATATGTTTACTATTGTCTCATAAATTTGATGCAAGACTCCATTTGTGCATGAAAAAAAGGATTAATTGTATTAAGAGTAAAATGAACCAATTGACCCATTTTTTGGGACAGATTGAATAAAAAATAGTTTATTGGGTTATCAAAATTTTGTCCATACTTGACGGGAGTAGATTCACTTTTTCCTATAGTTATATATGAAGAGTGTATAAGTGTATATTTATCTCATGCACCAAGCATTAGCATTCAGCTCTGAAACCAAACATGATGCATATGTAGCTAGGCTGTATAGATGTAAACAATGAAGCAAATGAGGTTGGAGGTACACAGCCGGGCCAAATGAGCTATAGGCTTTCGCTATAGAGGCAACCAAACTGTTTCGGCCCATGGCTCGAAATGAGATGATGGCCATACTATACACAAGCCCAATCAACTTCCACGCCTTGTCGCTCCGTCGAACCACAGTGCGGCCTCGCCATACAACCCACGGATGGTTGTGTTCCGCTACGAAATAAATTGTTCTAGACAACTATACATCAAATCAATTGTTCCAGTCTTTAAAAGCATTTATTTCTGACCATAGACCAAATTGTCCTAATCTTTTGAACCAAGCCCCTACAATAAAATTAGTTGTTCTGGTGTCTAAAAGCAATTATTCGACTCATCTTTCATGTGACCATTTCTTCATTAATTAATAAATCACGTGGATGTGGGCTTGTATACTCTTCAATTTCTTCTATGTTGATCGGTGCTAAGTCTTCTTTTTGTTGCTTATCTGATCGATAGGCTTCAGTGGTTCAAGTCCAATTGTCCCATGGTGTTACCTTTTTAACTATTTCTATGATATAAACTCAAAACTACACCATACATAAATAACAAAGGATTATTTAATTATAATAATAATAACATTTAGATCCAAAATAGGTTAGATTGGGTATATAAAGTGCGTATGTGAAATTAAATGACACCAACCGAATGCCTAAGGTGCGCTCTGAAGGGCGTAGTGCACAATTAGACGTAGCAAAAGAGAGCGAGGGAGATAGAGAAAATTAAAGGAGAGGGACCAAAAAGGGATCATAGGTTGGCTGGTGGCAAGAGGCAGAGAGGAGAGTAATTTGGTATTTTTGTCATTACAAAGGTTATGTCCGGCCGGTAGGACCACTTTTTTTTCTTCAAATTCACCGAGGAAAATCAGCAAAATGAGAAGTGCAATGCGAAGTGCAAGGGACAAATCTGTTTTTTTCAAACAAGAATCCCAACTTGGAATGCCATCTTTCGAACCCAATAATACAAGTTTAAAATGAGACCGAAGCTCTTGCTCCTAATAATAACTCGGCTTCTTATCCTACTCCAGTCAGTCATATCGCTGAGGCAGCAGCTGGAGTATTTCAAGGAGTACAAGGAGAGGCTCAAGGTAGCCAAGGGCGAGTCCTTGGCCAACGAGATCATCGCGGAGGCGCTATACATCTTCAGCATTGGCACCAA